>VWYK01009278.1:0-28385 GCA_013399775.1 Semnornis frantzii | reverse complement strand
GACCTCATTGCTCTCTACAACTACCTGAAAGGAGGTTGTAGCCAGGTGGGGGTCAGTCTCTTCTCCCAGGCACCCAGTGACAGAACAAGGGGACACAGTCTGTCCCAGTTGTGCTGGGAGAGGTATAGGCTGGAGATTAGGAGGAAGTTCTTCACAGAGAGAGTGATTGGCATTGGAATGGGCTGCCCAGAGAGGTGGTGGAGTCACAGTCCCTGAAGGTGTTCAAGAAAAGACTGGATGGGGCACTTAGTGCCATGGTCTGATTGATTGGATAGGGCTGGGTGATAGGTTGGACTGGATCATCTTGGAGGTCTCTTTTAATCTGGTCGATTCTATGATTCTATACTCCTCACAACCCTCCTGAGTATGGACAGTCTTTGTGTCTGCTCCAGGCAGGAGCTGGGTCACAGGCAGAACAGCAGAGAATTGGCAGTGAATTACAGGTCATGAGGTCTGGATCTGGCAGGTGTTTGCTCCAGCTCTGGATGGGCAAGATGGCATTATACTGGGCAATCTGTAGAACATACGTGTGGCTGAGTGGACATGGGCTGTGGGCATTAACTCCTGAACAAGGATTTTATTTTTTCATTTCTATTTTGCTTAGACCGAGGACTGAGTCCAGAGCACAGGGATTCTGGGCTGTAGGAAGGCAAGGTCTAGGGAGGCTTGGGCTTTGCAAAGGCAAGCAAGGTTTCCTTGCTGCAAGCAAGGAGAAGCTGAGTGCCTGGTGGGGTGAGGGTGTTCTGGGCTTGTTGCAAATTGCAGCAACTACACATAGCTCAGCGGGGGTTTACTTCTGGACTTTTTCATGGTGAGAACGAAGCTGAGTGCAGGAGCAGGCAAAGAGGCAAATGTGATAAATCAGTAATAAAGGACAACTGGCAATGTGCATATAAATTGGGATGGAGCTCGCAGTAGCAATTCCTCACCAAGTTGAATGATTATGTCTCAATGTGCTATGACAATAAGATATATATCAGACACTGCATGGACAGGCACTTTCCTGATGGATGAGACTGACAAAGAGTCAGAAGACAAAACAGAGCACTAAATGATAAACTTGCAATCAGATAAAGCTTGTTGTAAATATCTGTGCTGAAACAGGTGATTGATTACTTTAATAGATAAAAAGTAGCTATGAATTTTGCAGATGCAGAATTTTTTTTTAGGCCAGTAAAGCTTAAAGTAGGTTTTGATGAATTCCAAATTACTTCAAAGCCAGGTAAACTGGAACAAAGTGATAGATCAAATTGATGTTGACATATGTGAGGTAATACATATTGGAAAACACAACTTGAACTGCTCACAGACATGGTTTGGCTTTTGGGGAAAGGAAGATCTGAGAACTGCTGTGAAGGGCTGGTGGATCAACTGACACGAACCAAACCAAGTGCTGTCAGTAACAAAGACTGGGCCAAGACAAGCAGCAAATGATAATGCAATAGACTATTATGCCTTTTAGTAGTACATCCTGATCTGGACTATGTCCAGCTGTTGCCTTTCCACCTCAGAAAAGACAGAGCAGAAATACTGTTTGGTGGCAAAAGTAAATAGTACCTAATTATAATGTAACTAAGGATTCTCATTGGCCAGGGCTGAAAAAACAGACCTCACCTGGGTTGTGCGTCCAGCTCTGGAGTTCTCAAAGCACGAAGGACATGGGACCTGAGGGAGCAGATCCACAGGAGGGACATGAAAATGGTCAGGGGGTTGGAGCACCTCTGCTATGAGGATAGGCTGAGGGAGCTGGGCGTGTTCAGCCTGGAGAAAAGGAGGCTCCAGGGAGACTTAATCACTACCTTCATGTACTTCTGGTGATAGGACAAGAGGCAATGGCTTCAAACTAGAGAAGAGTAGCTTTAGATTGGATGTTAGGAACAAGTTCTTTACCATGAGGGTAGTCGAACACTGGAACAGGTTACCCAGGGATGCGTTTGAGGCCCCATCCCTGGAGATATTCAAGGCAAGGCTTGATAGGGCTCTGGGCAACCTGATCTAGTTGAGGATGGCTGTGCTTATTGCAGAGGAGACTGGACTAGATGACCTTTGGAAGGCCCTTCTACCCCTGACCGTTCTATAATGTTATATGTTTTATACTATGTTATGCTACATTATGTGCTATTCTGTGTGATGCCATGTTAGTGGTGATGCTACAGATGGAGAAAGTTGAAGTTGAATGTGATGCTTAGAGAGGAAAATGTGGACTTCCTAGGTTGGCCTTTAAAATATAAATGGTATTGATACAGGTTAGTAGCCACCAACACAGCAAATATTCTGGGCTAGATAGAATCATAGAATGGTAAGGTTGGAAGGGACCTCAAAGATCATCCAGTTCCGACTCCCTGCCATAGGCAGGAACACCTCCCACTAGTACAGGTCACTCAAGGCCTCATCCAACCTGGCCTTGAACACCTCCAGGGAGGGAGCAGCCACAACCTCCCTGGGCAACCTGTGCCAGTGCCTCCCCACCCTCACTGGAAAGAACTTCCTCCTAACATCCAGTCTAAACTTCCCCTCTGCCAGTTCAAACCCATTGCCCCATATCCTGTCATTGCAAGACCTTGTCAATAGTCCCTCCCCAGCCTTCCTGTAGGCCCCCTTCAGATACTGGAAGGCTACTCTAAGGTCTCCTGGAAGCCTTCTCTTCTCCAGGCTGAAGAGCCCCAACTCTTGTAGCCTGTCCTCATAGCAGAGCTGCTGCAGCCCTCTGAGCATCTTTGTGGTGTCCTCTGGACCCGCTCCAACACTTCCATGTTTCCAAACCGATGTCAGGTTATCTTAAATTTGTGGAGTCTTACAGCAATAAAACTGTAATTGTTATGTGATTTCACACAGTTTTAAGCTACAGCAAAGTAAAAGACACCCAGGATTTAAAAAACAATACTTCAAACAGTCCCAAGATCTAAATGTAAAGTTTCAGCAGTAGTTCAGTAGCAACGTCAATCAATAAAAATCACCATATAGCCACCGAGTATATGATACACAGAACTGGGAAATTGTTTTCATTAAATCACTAAAATGGGACAAAGTATTTGTCAGAAACAGTCCAGAAGACAACAGCAAACCAGCCAAAGTGCAGATGTAGGGACTGCAGGAGATGAAGCATTGAAACTGGTGTCACACTAGAGAAGACAGTTTTAAAAAAACTGCTCCAAGCCCTGAGAGTGGAAACAAACCACAAATTGCTAGAAGCAACAGCTATGAACTTACCTGCATTTCACACCCTAAGCTCCTGTGAGTGGCAACCTGGGCACAATGAAGCCTCCCTGGTGTATGTTTACCCTAAGCCAAGAAAACCCTCCTCCCTTTTTCAGCCCTGGGAATTTCACATCTCTGTCTTTGGTCAGTGGAAGATCCTACACAGGATGCCGCTGCCTGTGCAGCTTAGTATTAAAAGGGTGAGTTTCTGTTTAATGCCTCCTACTGAAGCACTTTTATCTCCTGGTGGACACCTGCCTGTCTTTTGGGCAGACAGTGGATGCCATGCTTGCATCTTTAGCACCTACTGAAATCCAGATTTGAGCATGGAACATTGCTGTGATGGAGTAAAATCTCTATTGTAACCCAACTTTACATGAAGCATATCTGTCAATATTGTTCAGCCTCATTATCAGTGTTACGCACCAGAGCTGCGCACATATAGCTGCCCATATATTCTGGTATCACCTCATAGCCTTACCTATGTTAGACACACTAAAACACACATCAGATCCCTATCCATATGGCTTGCAGCCTGAAAAGACAGCAAGTGACAATGCAGGAGAGGATGTACGGAGAGGCTAAGTGACTTATTCTGCTTTGCACAGCAACTGACCCTAGAGTCAAGCACAGCTCTCATGTTTCCAAATCTGCTCCTCTGTTTCAAAGCCTTTGTCTATTTTCTCTGCAGAAACTTACTTTTCACTTTGTTCATTCAGTCTTATTGGCAGGTGCCTTATAAATCCAAATCCAGATCTCTTGAAGAGAGCAAGTGGATTACTTAAGTGGATTTTCAAATGCCAAGAGGATAAAAGCTTGGTAGTTAAAATCAGAGTTTAGGTTGCCCTGATCTGTGGGTTGAATTTACATTCACCTGTTTTCTGATCTCTGGTATACAAAAAGATGCTTTTAGTAAAATGTTTTCTGTTGTATTTGTAGTTTTGGGCTTTTGTTGTTGACTCTTGCCATAGGCTAGGGCCAAACCTCTTGAAGTTCTTCACTGCTTTAGAAGCCTCGTGCCCAGTTTCTTTGGAGAAGCTCTGCTCACAGGCTAAGCTGCTAGGAAGAAATGCAGCGGAACACACAGAAATGCATATGCATATACACATCCCTCCTTTAACACCTTTGTTGGTGACAATGAACAGTGGTGCTGAGTGCACCCTCAGCTTGTTGACACCACCAAGCTATGTGGTGCAGTCAGCATGCTGGAGGCAAGGGGCCTTGCAAAACTCATGAACAAGGCCAAGTGCAAGGCTCTGCACGTGAATTGAAGAAATTCCAACCACAAATACAAGTTGAGCAATACACAGATTAAAATCTGCCTTGCAGAGGTCTTGGGAGTAGCACTGGATGAAAAACTTAATACAAGGCAGTAATGTGTTCACAAGCCAGAAGGCCAAACACATCCTGGACTGCATCAAAAGAATGATCAGAAGGACAAGGGAGGCAATTCTCTCTCTCTATTCCAGTCCTGTGTGACTCCACCTGGAGTACCCAGCATATGCACATGGAACTGCTCAAGTGAGTCCAGAGCAGAGCCACAAAGATGCTCAGGAGGCTGGAGCACCTCCCTATGAGTACAGGCTGAGAGAGTCAGGGTGGTTCAACCTAGGGAAGTAAAGGCTCTGGGAAGATAAAGTGGTCTTGTAGCTCTCAAAAGGGGAAAGATGGGCAGTGATTCTTTAACAGAGAGTGTAGTGATGAGCATGGGGGGGTAACAGTTTCAAACTGAAAGAGGAGAGATTTAGATTAGATATTGGTAAGAAATTCTTCACAGTGACAAGACCCTGGAACAGGTCGCCCAAAATTCAAGGTCAGGTTGAATGGGGCTCTGAGCAACCTGATCTAGTGGAAGGTATCCCTCCCCATAGCAGGGGGGTTGGCACTAGATGATCTCTAAGGTCCCTTCCAAACCAAATCATTCTCTGAGTCTGTGATGTATTTTTTTTTCCTCAGAAATTCCATGACTACATGAACAGTGATCAAGAGTCTAACTGGCTAAAAGCTTAACTAAGATTACAGCTATGGGAAATGTATTGCTGAGGTAAGAATTAATTATGTAACAAAATTATCTGGGAAGGAGGATTTAAAAGCTTTTAGCTCTGAGGCCAAACCATAAGAAGTCAAAAAGCTTACTTCAGGTCCAGCTTTCAAAGGATTGAAGCAGAAGACTGCTAAAAATCACTTAAGGGGAAGACAATAAAAATTACCATAGCTGCACTAACTACATCAGTAAATTAAAATCCCACGACCACAGCAGATGTCAGAACTGGCTTTGAATTTCTTGTGCATTAGAAGTACATTCTCTTCTGGCTTCAGCTTCTGCACTCATCATTATGGCACGTACACAAAGCACAATCATTCAGGAGAGGTTACTTCTGCTCTCCTCGTAATGTATTTTCTGTTGTGCAGGTATTTATACGTTACTACTTTACATAACGTGCAGCAGACTCCTCAGTAAAGGTTACAGGTAAGCCTTAGCTCATAATAAAGTAGAGAAGAAACTAGACTGAGAGACAGGCTTATTAAGAAAAAGAATATGCTTCACATAAAGAAAGTAGACTTTTCGTGGTGTCTGCTTTAGCTCAGGCTCTGTCAATTTAGGTTGTAAAACAGGTGACGAGTTAGCTGAGAAATGTACTTTTCCTGTAGTTTCAACAATCCTCTTTTACCAAGTATTTTAAGCTTAAAATCTGAGTTCCAACTGCCTACACATTAAAGAAGTTGAGAACTGCCTGCAGTGGGAGAGAATAGGACCAGAACTGTTTGGATGTAGTATTTCAGTCTAGATTTGCAAAAAACAATGCAGACTTTGGCAGAATTTCCAAGTATTTTCTTAAATAACAGCACTCTGAAATAATTTCCTTAGAGAAAACATTGACAGTGGGAAAGTATGGAAATGAGCCTGTGCATTAACTTTTCTAAGTGTCTCCAGGATCCACCTCTTGAAGTATACACTTCAGTTAAATGTTGCTCAGGCTGTAACTTCTCACCTTCTATACTATCCTTTCAAATTCACCTGAGTAACCTTGCTAATGAAGTCTCTGAAGCAGGTCGTGATATTTTAGCATAAAGGCTAGTGGCACTTGACTGTGTGACCCAAATCAAATAAAACCAGTGTTAAAATAAGTGGAAAAATTCCGTTTTAGTGATGAGATTAAAAATGTTCCTCTGGTTTTAAGTAGTTGCATGCTGTGAGTTGCAGGACAGTGGCCAGGATTGTCTAAACTAGGTTACCATGCAATAATCTTACCACTCTGAGACATTGAATAACCTAGTGTACTTTTATTAAGTAAATGGAAGCAGAGGTTAATGAACATTTATTGGACCAACTTAACACCTTGAAATCACAGGCATCAGTCAGACTGAAAGCAGCATACTGATAAGATCAAGTTTTCTTTACAAATCTATTGGCCCCTGTACAAAAATAAAGTATAAAAGGGGCAAAGTGAAATATTTGTTTCTTCCCAGTCCCAGGGCTGCTTCTGAGGTCACATTCAGCATAAATTTAGAGAAGTCCAAGAGGTGCTCTAAATTATGCAGTGACATTTACAGTACTAGGAGGACTCTTCTTCAGTTGGAGATTGAAAAAAAAAATAATTATCTCTGCAACTGTGTGAGTCTTCCCTATGTAAGTGAAGCTTCTAGCTCAATTTATGGCAGCCCTTTGCCCTCTATGTACCACACAGAGACACATCAGAAAGGTTTGGGCAGGGCAGGAGGGAGGGCAGGTGTGGATCAGGCAGACTGAGGAGTTCTGGGCTTGCTCTGCACCTCCTGGGACTGTGCTGAAACCGGTTCATGGAGCTCACTGGGCTGTGTGGTTCAGCTGTACTTAAAGCCTAGGCAGGGGTCAGGTTCCAAGTGAATCTTTTACTACTGAAGGTTCCTACAAGGAAAACAGTCTGTGGTAAAGAGGAGGCAGGACAGTATGCTAACTAGTGTGCTTTACAGTTCTTGTTCCTTGATAAAAGGCTGTACAGTGAGAATTAAAGAAACAAAGCTCTTCAAGTTAGTCTTTCTCCTGTGTAATATTAATTGAATGGTAGCTCTGCTTAGGAGAAGAAAAGTGTATCTAGTTACATTAAATCACTACTTAATGTCATCTACATAAGGCAGAAGCACCCTCATGGGCCTTATGAATTTTCATTCCTTACAGGCTGGATACACAGAAATTCCAAGTAATTCACAGTAACAGAGTCAAAAATGTGTAGCCAAAACATTTATGGTGTACTATACCCAAATTATCAAACTTACTTTACCTGTTTAATGTCATAAACATTTGAGATGCAGAACGTGTCACTGAAGTCAGATACCATTGCTTACCAAAGAAGTTTGTATTTCTAACACCAGAAATACTCCACTGCTTGATTTTTCAGCAGGTCTTCCCATCTTTGTGCTTTACTGGGAAAAGAGGTAGTTTTGAGAGTGAATGAACCTGCCACTTTGATGGATTCAGCTAGTGTGCAACAATACCACTGGAACAGCTGATCTACAGGAACACCAGGCTCATCCAGGACTAAAACAACACAGCACAACAACTTGAAAAATCACTTCTTACTCACTACATAGTTCACAGTTTGCACCAATCCCCTTTTAGAGGTGCTAAATAAAGAACGGCTCAGCAGATACTATTACTTTGATAGGGTCCCTCTGACTTGCTGGCTTGCTTACACAATGGCCACACAGATAGTTTCTCACGAGTTAATTTCCAGCAGGCCACACACCATGAACTCAAAGGACCAGGTTACAGTACTTGTTTTGGGACGCAGTGACGGAAGTGCGATTCCAGCAGTAGCGTAAGTGGGCTCAGCGGGTGGGGTAAAGTGATGGATCGAGTTCCACTCTGTGCTGTAGGCTGCAAAGTTGTGCTGTGAACACTGCACAAAATAAGCACCTGGGATGGCCTGGGTGGACCTGATTTCGCCTGAGGATTTTACAGGAATAGAGACTTGACCACCCGACCTGCAGTCGATGCAGGCAGCAGACAACTAGCAATTTATGCGCTTCACAGTAATCACCCCTGTGATAAGTGTTCAGCTATTAGAACCTTTTCTGATTATATCTGCTTTGGTCCCCAAGGACTGGAGCAGCCCATCGATCAATTACAGCTCATGGTTCAGCTCTGAGAACACCGTTATCATTTTAACATAAACGCTAAGCTTCATACCATACCACAGCACAGCCAGCTAAGCCTTGAAGATAAATCATTGTAAGGGAAACGTTATTTCCAACATCTAAAAAGAAGTGGAGATGTTTGCTTCTGTTAACCGTTTCCAGATAAAAATGCAAACCATCTGGGCCAGTCAGAGCATGAAGAAGGGAAACAAGACGCCAGGTCAGCACATGGTTATATTTTCTTGCTTGGCTCTGCTCTAATTCTGTATTAGTTGAATTTGTGCTTGTACAGGTGGAGCAGAGTCCCTGAAACAGACTACAGACTCTGCCCCTATAACAGCCTTCCTTGAATGCACTGCCGTGAGTCACCGATTCGTTCTTGAAACTCCCTGTGATGAAATGAAGGACCCGAAAGCATTTAATTGTTGAACACATAAAAGGAAGTATATTTAAAATAAAAAAATTGGTCAGACTGTAGAGTCAATTACCGTCTTTAGAGGAATTTACAGGGCTGTTGTAGATGAGTCTTTTGGAATCGTCGGTTTAGCGCAATGCCTCAACTGGTTTCTTCACCACACAGTATGTCTCCTTTTAAAATGTGTGCATCTTTTAAACAATTACATAGATATTAAAAATTGGCATTTCTTTGCTTAAACTTAATTAAAACGTTAATACTCTCAGACAACACGGATCTGAAATGGTGAAACCAGTATTTGCCCCCTCCCACCTTACAACAAATTAAATTGAGAGACAAAATTACAAACACAGTTCACTACATGATTATTATTATTAAAAATCGGTTCTCTTTTTTTTTTCTTCTTTTTTTTTTTTCCTTTTTTCTTTTTTTTTCTTTTTATAAAGTTGCCCAAAATGCAAGGGATGTGCATAGGTTTACAACTTAAGTCAGAATAATATTTTCACTTTTATTCCCTTGGGTAGGTGTTCCCATGAACGGAATGTACTTTGCTGTAGATTACAGGTTTTATCAACACAGATACACCAACAGCATGAACGCTTGCGACTGTCCACATGCATTAAGAGTCAAGACCCAATTTCAGATTTCTAAAAGTTTTACAGAGTTCTTCAAAGAGACAGTATCACATTACCTGGATGTTACACGAAAGTACTTAAAAATGCTATCCTACAGAAAAAAAAACCCAAAAAACAACAAACCCAAACAAAAAAATAAAAGCAAAGGCCTTTAAAATTTATGAATTTGTTTCATAACCACTAGACTAATTACTTCAAATAAATAAAGCAAAATATTCCAATCCATAAAATCAGACTCTAAAAAGAATGTAGTGATCCACCCCCAAGTTAAGGTAACAGAATCATATTATTATTACTATTAAAATAGATTATAGAAAGCAGCATCTATTTTGTGCAGTTTTTAGGGGCCCTTGAAATAAAAAGCTGTGATTTCCAAAAATATAACATTCCAAAGGACTGAAGAATACATATATTTAAAGATACAATTTTATTAAGGTGTAGGAGAAATGATTTTAAAAAACCAAACAAAGAAAAAAAAGAAGATACTGTCTCTTTAAATTAGTGTTTAATTTTTCTTTTTTTTTTCCCCCTCCTCCTATCTATTCGGACATGACAATAATTATATTTTAGGTCACACTACATCTAGGTAGTCTCTAGGGGCCAAGACCTGTTGACACAAGGTCAATAACGAAGAGGTTTTCCATGTATGAGGTGGTTCCCAGTAATAACAGATTTGTTTTTTGTTTTTCTGATTTGTTTTTTTTTTTCTTCCCAATTCTCTCTCAGGACTGCTCTAGTAGACCCAGGAGACCGGGACCCACTGTGAGGCTGTACACACAAGCTCGATGGCTTCCTCCAGGTGCCTGATAGTTTCATCAATTTCATTGTTGATAATTGTTAGGTCAAAGTAGTGTGCATACGTTCGTTGTAAGATTTCAGACTCCTTCTGCAGGCGCTGAAGAGATTCATCCTGTTTGGTGGTTAGAAAAGAAAATGAGAGAGAGAGAAGTTGGATCCTTTTATTCTCTTCCTACATCAGCTTTCTAACTGCTACTTACAGAGAAGGAACCAGGCAAGAAAAGCCTTAGGGAGCCTATGTGGTTTAGATCCCCCACGTGTGGAATTCACACAGGAGAAATGGTACAATTTCTCTCCTGAAGCTGACATTCAAACAACACTTGGTTATTGACATTACTTGAGACAAAACACAAATCTAGTATTAAAAAAGCAAGGCAGGGGATGGAAGCTTAGAAAAGCAGCACAGACAAAGTACAAAGCGCTTTACGAGCAATTGGGCCTATGTCCAGGTAAGAACACAAGAAACAGGAGAGGGTATGTTGTCAGGTGTCAGCTGTTCCCAGTTTTGGTAATGCGTTTTGTTCAATATCAGTCTTCTAGGTCTAGTTCCTTTAATCATAATTTGCTGATAAGGAAGTTCCTGGATGTCAAGTGGATGGGGGCAATCTCTTTTTGGTGGTCAGCAGCAATAAGACAAGGAGCCATGGCTACAAACTGGAACATAGAAAGTTTCACCTCAACACGAGGAAAAACTTTACAGTGAAGGTGACAAGAGCACTGGAACAGGCTGCCCAGAGAGGTTGTGGAGTCTCCTTCTCTTGAGACTTTCCAAACCCACCTGGATGCATTCCTATGCAGACTACCCTAGGTGATCCTGCTTGGCAGGGGCGCTGGACTCGATGATCTCTGGAGGTCCAACCTCTAATGTTCTGTGATTCCCACTCTGCATTACTTTGCGGGTCCTATTTCAGAGCACACTATTTCCAGCATCCCTTAGTGTGAGATCCTGAAGACAAACCACACAGCCTACTCTCAAGAAGGACCACTGACAGCAGACTGGTGCTCTCCAGGATATTGTGTCAATGTCCTTACAGAAATAAGTGCACTGTACTTTGTGAGTGTGCTGCTGGACTCTGCAGCAATGCTGAGGTCTGCCCTCCAGAGAAAGACTGCAAAAGCCTTCTTTCTAGGGCTCTGCAGCAATTACGGTTTCAAATTCTTTTCCTGAAAATACCCTTGCAAATGAAAAATAAATAAATAATTCCTGCTTTCAGGAACTTTGACATAGCCACAGGAAAGTACTCAAGTGTTTCTTGCCTCACAGGTTTGGGATGGTTATAGGGCAAAACTACTCAGCAGTGTTGACTCCTGCTTCTCTGTGGTCTATAGTGTCACCTCATTTCATTGATAACTGAGATACACTTTGTGATAACACAGTTCAAGGCTGCAGGAAGTATAGACACTGCCTACAGCTGTTTTTGTAAGAAATTATTCTGTGAACAGAATTTTATTCAGCTAATAACAGACTCCTCCTCTCCCTTTTTTATTCTATTTGAATTTCTCAAATACTTGCAATTATAGTAGAACAGTGGCTTTCACGTCCTCCAAAGGGACCAACCTACCCTGAGACAGTTCTCCTTCCCAGCAGCTATGAAACCAGCCACTTCTGGAAGAGAAGTTCTGTACCAGAGTTACAGTTCTGCTTCTCTCCTGAAGCTGCAGCCACAAATGAGGGGGAGGATGTTGCCTTCACTTGATAAACACTATGAATTTCATTCAAAGTTAGACAAATACTTCTCACATCCTCTCCATCCAAGGGATGCTCCTTGTGCAGACCATTATGGATTGCAAGTGTGAGGGTCCAGAGGAGGGAGATGAAAATGATCAGGGGTTAGAGCACCTCTGCTATGAGGGCAGGCTGAAGGAGCTGGGGTTGTTCAGCCTGGGGAAGAGAAGACTCTGGGGAGATCTAATAGCAGCCTTCCAGTACCTGAAGGGGACCTGCGTGAAGGATGGAGAGAGACTGTTTACAAAGGCCTGCAGTGACAGGACGAGGGGCAATGGCTTCAAACTAGAGGAGAGCAGATTTAGACTGGATATTTACTATGAAGGTGGTGGAACGCTGGAACAGGTTGCCCAGGGGGGTGGTTGAGGCCCCATCCCTGGAGATATTCAAGGTGAGGCTCAAGAGGGCTCTGGGCAACCTGATCTAGTTGAGGATGTCCTTGCTGACTGCAGGGGGGAGTTGGACTAGATGATCTTTGGAGGTCTCTTCCAGCCTGGACCATTCTATGATTCTATGCCTGAAACTTCTGTAGGAAATAGCAGTTTGTGCAAACTTAATTTATGCTAATAATGCATTGGAGAACATGGAGCAATACTAATATTAAATATTTTTGTGGTGCATTTCATATGGCCCAGTAGCTTTAAGCCATGCACCTGGTTAGGTGAACTGCCAAGTTCTCACAGATCCCCAAAAAGGCATCTATTTATATCAGCAAAGAATCTGTTTTTTTCTGCTTAAATTAACCTACAAAGAAAAAAAATATACTGGGCAAGCAGAACATTTACAGTGCTTTAAATACTTCACTAAGACAAAAATATTTAAAGTCAGTCTTAGCAAAATCATATTACACCTTTAAATGAGTTTTAATCTTGTGGAACAAGGCTAACAGTACCTGAAAAAAACTGTGAAGCTTTAGAATTGTTAAGACTTCGGTAGCTTTTTAACTGCTATTAAAATTTCCTATCAGTGTCCTGTTTACTTACAAGTATGAGGATGAACATCTCTCACTGAAGCACCTATCTGACTGCGACTGACTGAAAATATGAAAAGCTTACAGTTATCTCATCTTAAAAAAACTCAGCTGCTAGGTAGAGGAGAATATTAGTATTTACCTGGCACTTATAGATGTTATGTAATTTAAGAATGAAAAAAATTCACTAAATTTTAATATTTTTCTGACTTAGCTTCTCCCTCTGTTGTATCTTGGAACACCTACATTTCCTAGCCTGTTGAAAATGTAAAGTATTACTTCTTTCATGCAACTGTAGGGGCACTAACAAGTTTGGGACAGGCCACTGCAGCAGTTTTCAAATGGCTTCAAAGTTTCTCAAGTTCTGCAAAAAGTGAGAGATTACAGTTCTTGTGTGTGTGGTGGTTTGGTTTTTGTAAATGTTCATGTTATTTATTTATTTATCCAGTTATCTATCTATCTATCTATCTATCTATCTATCTATCTATCTATCTATCTATTTATTACATTCTGAGGCCAAATTTCACCTGGGTTTGTAATAAGAGTATTTATTTAGTGCATTCAAACCCATGTCAGACTTGGGTGTTTCCTGTCTGCAAGACTGATATGCCAAAATTCATCTTCAAAGCTAAGACTTCATCAAATTTTTTTTTCTGGATTATGTTCCTCTCAGTTTCTCTAACAGGTCTTACTTAAATTCTGAAGAGTGAACATCCCAGATTATTCTTTGATAGGAATATTCTCCAGCAGTTGTGCTCTCAGTATCTTTTTTTCTTGATACTACTGTCAAAATGTTCAGCTGCCTGCAGACAAATGAATGTCAACAACTTCAGGAATTTCACATTTAGGAGCAGAACCTCTTCCTTTTCCCCTCAGTATTCATGCAGTAGGTATTTTATGTAGGGCCTAGTTGCAGTGTGTTCCATTACTGGAACAGACTTTTCTTTCTTATCACTAGAATTCAGTTCACTTTTCTAATACTATCTCCAGCATCACAGCTGGGACAGAGTGGAGTGGAATGTGGCTTTTATCCACAAAATCTCTCCCACAGGCATAACGGCCACCAGTGATGTCTTTGGTCTCTGAGAGATGGTTTTCTTTTGTCTGAAAGTACATAGGACAATGGCTGCCACTTCTGAGAGTCAAATAAATGACTGATATCCCCTTCTGAGGCTGTGAGTATGCATAAACATGCCATCAGGCCTTTGCCAATTTTGCTCCAAGTTCTCAAGAAAGAATTTCTCAATTTAAACAGCTGCAGGACTGTAAACTTCTTAAGAAAAATTCATTTTCCTAGGAGGAAGTACAGATAAAACTCAGAAGAATTTGGCTCAATAAAGATATACATATGGCTCATAATGACTTGGATCAAAAATGTGGAGCCTGTCAACTTCTTTCTGCTCATGTCTGGGCAATATGAGACAGAAAACAGCTGGAGGAATGAGGAACTACTCCAGTGTTTCCTGATATGCTCCCTCCTCTCTCTGTTTCATCACAGCAATAGCCTAATTTATGTTTCCTTTGTGATTATACAGGTGGATACACTCATGGAGATTTCCCATATGATTTAAATTGGTCTTCTGCTTTGCAGAATTGCTCATAGTGCACTGCTATACTCAGTTGGAAAGCATAATATTTTGTCTTCTAACTCTTGTTGTGTGGTCCTTGATTAATGAGGTATTTTGTGTAGTCTTTGATAAGCCAAAGTGTGTCAAGAGAGACACTTTTTAAAGATCAGGTGATTTTACCATGAAGTTCAGATGTACAGCTGTAAGGGCAGAAATTTTACTGTCTAGCTTCTTCTTTGCTAGCAGGTGATTTTAGCACAGCTATCTAAAGCCATTATTACAGTATATTTATTACTCCAGTGGTGAAAGTAATGTTGAATGGGAACAAGCATATCTACATTCTATAACTACTGAAATAACCAGGACTCCCTTGTCAGCCCCTAGCTGGTACTTACAGGCAATTTTCTGCACCATTTTGGCAGCTATGTACAATTAGTACGAGCGCAGGAAAATGAAAAGAAAAGCAAAGATGAAATTTAAAAAAACATAAAGGGGAGGGGGAAGGGACAGTTATTTACAGAAGTGTTTGCAAAAAGCATAAGTAAAAACAAGGCAGGATAAAAGGATAAACAGAAAGGGGTACTCGTTATGCAAATGAACCTTTCGAAAAGGAGGCATGAATGGGAAATATGAAGCACACACTCTCTGCCCTTGTTCGTTGCCTTGCAGGCTGCTAAAAAACACAGACACAATTTGCTTATCTCCCTTCATGCAGCCCAGTAAACATTAGGAAATGGAATCCTCTCTCTGGACAAGGTCTTGCTGTTTCGGTTTCCTGCTCCTCCCTTTCCTTAAGCTCAATTGATTCATGAATTACCATGCTTTATAAGTGTGGCATCTGTTCAGTAATTCATGTGCCTGAGTGAGACTCTGTGTGCAAAGACACTTCAGTCACAACAGCTTAAAATAAAGATAGAGTCTTACAGCATGAATGCCAATATTTAAAATATAATCCTTATACTAATATTTCTTTGGCATGAGCAAATATCTCCCCACCACTACAGTAAAAGGTATACTGTCCTCTTCCCAGTGTACCACAGAAACAATTTTCTCCTTCATACAAACTGTCTCAAATGTCTAAGTACAACTGGCAGATGAGTGAGGCCATGCTGGGAGGTGAGAAGCAGGTATGGGGGCAACAAACTCAGGCAGTCGCACAATTCCTCAGGGCACCTGGCTGCCTGGACACTGCTGTAAGCATAGTGTTGCCCAGTACATCCCAAGAACTATTCTTTTTTAAAAGAGATGCCATGTCCTTTGCTTGCACAAAGGCATAGTCAGTGTAGAATCTGAAATGGTAGTATTTTTTCATGATTGTACTGATTTACAGCAAACACCAACACCAGCAGTTAGCCAAACTGCCACTTCACTAACATTGCAATTTGTGATGTTCTGAGAGATCTCCTTCTGTACAATCATGACATTTATCAGTTAGGGTATGAGCCCATTAGACACAGTGAAACAATCATGACATTTATCAGTTAGGGTATGAGCCCATTAGACACAGTGGAACAACCTAATTTAAAAGATCTCATTTTCCCCTTCAATTTTTCTCCTAGCTATATGTTTTCACTCCTTCTTCTGACATTGGTGCTTGATAGAGCCTTTGTGAGCTGCATGAAACTGACAGAAATCCGATATAGAGCAGAAGTAGCTTGCTAAAGGTTCTGGGAAGTGCCATGGCAGTGTATGTCCCAGGTGCAAGTTAGAGAATGACTCTCTTCAGCAACAGTGAACTAGTAGAATGTCTCAGATTCCAGTAAAATTGCAGCTTGAGGCCAGTATATTTCACTTTCATTGGCTATTTTAATATTCATTCAGGGTATCTGCCTTTAAATATGTTTGCCTTGTTCCTTATTCTCCTGCAAGTGATGTCATAGTTTTGTATTTCTGATACTGTTATGGTACATTTCTGCAGAAACAGGTTGTAGGTATGTGGCTTCTGACTTTCCTTTTGCATGACCAAAGAGACATTTAGGAGATCTGAAACAGGTTCATGGTCAAATCCAATAGATTAAAGGCCTTAATATAATGGTTTAAAAAAGGCTGAGCAGATAAAGTGTATAAACTGTTTGCCCTGTTGTAAGCTAAATCCAGAACTGCTTGATACCATCTTTGAAAACAGCAGGAGGATACTCCATAAAAGCTAAGAAGGAAATTCAGGATGTGGACCTCCATGAATGCTTAACATTATTCCACAAGCAATTAACCCATGGTCAAAGCTTCCAGTTCTTAGGAGAACAGTCTTCCAAAGAAACATGCCTATTTCTGATGTACATTTCCTGTACAGAAAAAATACTATCAATAAAGGTGGGATGACAGCACAGTCATGCTCCCTCATTTATTCAACTCAGGCCAGCTGCAACCTAGTGCTAGCACTGCAACTCAGAGTTGAGTAATTTGTGCTAATGATTTGTAAAGGATTTGGAGAAGGAACTTTGAGCTAGGTCAGGGAATGGAATAATAAGTATTTTTATAATAAAATATATGGATCCTATGACTCACAGTTCATATTTTGAATTAGAAAAATCAATTCATTTTCAATAAATACATCTCAATCTACATAACAATGCTGCTGGTACGAGGGTCTCTCTGCCCCTCCATCTACAGATAGGAAAATAATTAGAGTCTTATCTGCATGTTTGATTCTTATCCTTAATTCTGTCTGTGACAGAACATTAGACTGCAATATGCCATACCTCATTAATGCCTGGGGTGATTGTAGGTGCAGCAATAAAAACAACAAAAGGAGCAAACTCTGCAGTTCTCAGGACCTTCAATGCCTAGATGAAAAAAACAAACAAACAGATACTTTAGAAGAATTCTCCAACAATTATGTGAAATAAGTTTTAGTCACACAAGCAAAATCATGATTTACTAATGCTAGTATTTGTTTTTAACTGCTCTGGAGACAAGACCTCAGTAACACAGACACTTAACTTTTTGTACTATTTTACATTTTTGGCAGTCAAACTGTATATTTATCCATACTTAAAGTGAGGTTTCAAGACAATAAAAGCTTTAGTATTTATATAGCCTCAAGGAGTGCATAAATCTGTTTGCATTTAAAACTGATAAATACCATGTAAAAAAAATCAGTCATGCCATAAACAGGGAAAAGAGTCAACTGTGTTATAGAATATTGATTGGAATGTCATTTTTTTGTCTGACTTTTTCTACCTACCTACCGACACAGCTTATCTTCTGAAACAAATGAAAGTCTGATGTGAGAGGTTTGAGGTTTTCCAAAAGTAAATATAGTGAGGTTTTAAAAAAGCAAGCATAGCACCAATGCAGCACCAAGCCCCTGAGCAAATCTATGGGAAATGATTCTGATAAAAAATTTGACTCAGTCCTAATTTACTGAGTGACACACAGAGCTGCCATATGTGAAACTCTGGTATGGACCCAAGGTAGACCGAGGGGCAGGGTGGCAAGTAAACACACCTCGATGGAACTGATGGACAAGATGAAGTAAAACTACTAAAGGTTAGTCTTCTCCGGTTTTTTAACTTCCTGTTTTGCTAACAGTTTGGGTTTTTTTTTTTTTTTTTTTCCCCCAAACAAACAGAACTCTATAATCCATCATTTTTCCAAGCTGAAGAGGTTTTCCTATCTGTTGCTTGACACTCACCTCTATTATCTGCGCTAAGCTTCTCTAAACAAGAGCCCATGTGAAAGTCCAGAAAACTCACATAACTAAGAGTCCCAAGGGAAAACAAGCAAGCAGAATGAGGTAACTAGGAATAAGCCCACAAACTAATGAGCTCAAATGGATGCATGAGGAAGCTGCTTAAGAATGAGACCTGCTAGACATGCTGGAGGAAGTGCAGCAAAAGCAGCTGTTACCAAAAGTAAATACACTCTAAAAGAGGTGAAAATGGTTTCTGAGAATTGTAATGCTTCTGAATAATGCAAGTTGAAAAGGTTTATCAACAGAGTTTGCTTTTACCAGTTGCTCCACTTGGACTAACTATAAATGCTGCTCTCTCTGTTAAATGTGGGAGGGTATTTCTTAGGACAGCACCATGCCAGCACGCTATGTGAAGTGGCCTAAATAATTCAGCTAGGTATCTCATGTCTCTTATGAAATTCTTAATGAATCTGACCTCGAATCCATTCTCCAGGAAGAAAGAAGGCAGCAAATTTAAATATGATACTGATCAGAATTTTGTCTTCCCTGACATTACCTTCAATCTGCTAATGTAAATATCACATTTCTCCATATTCATGTTGTCTCACTTAAGAAAACATGTAAACACATCCCTGTGAAAGCTGTGACTACAGGTCTGTTTCAAAGGAAATGTATCAGAGTTCTCACTGCAGATTTTATATTCAGAAGTAACAAACTATTAGTGTTTCTTGAGAGTCTGATCTTCCCTCTTGCCCTCTTCCAAAGAGTATAGTACCGCAACACAGAATGGAACTGACAAAGTAACAATACTCATCATTGTGCAAACAGAATCAAATCAGTGACTGACCATGAATGTTTCTGACCATGCTCAATAGTGATAAGGAGCAAGATCCACTTAGGAACAGGATTATCCTCTGATAAAGCATCAAAGAGAAGGTTTTGAAAATATCTAAGCATCGCTCCTAGCAGGCAATGCAATTGCTTGTTTTGATGTGGTTCACTGGATGTGAAGGTACATGGTAAGTACATCTGCAAGCTACAGTGGTTGCATTCCAAGCTAAAGTATGAATTTGTTTCTGCCATATGCTCTTCTAACCAGGTGATTACCAGAATTCACCCACACAGATTGGAGCCTTGGTGGGTGTTCCAGGGACTTTTGTTCCACGTGACTGTATGCATTACTTATCTAGGGTGCAATCAATAAAAGCAAATACATCTCAATAAAATACAGCTGGAGGATTTGTGACGAGTCCCATTGTACACTTCTAATTAGTTACCTGAGGTTCTACATCAAGTATTGCAATTAGTCCCTGCTCATGGATCTTTCGTATTGTTTCCAGTTTTGTCCCATACATTGCATCCTCATGGCTGCCGTATTCCAAATATTCATTGTTTGATATATCCTGCATCATTTGGTCATGTGATACAAAGTAGTAATTTTTCCCATTTTCTTCATCTTTCTTTGGAGGTCGGGTTGTGTCTGAAAGCACAAAATGCAAAGGATTCTTAGCACAAAAACCAATATTAACCTTATCTATGGCTTTTTGCTTGCTTTATCAATATTTATTCACTGAACAATGAACTGTCAAGTTATACCTAGAACAACAAAGTGTGAGCTTGAGGTTTGCAGAATGAAAAGGAGGACTCTTTGGGATATGTCTTAGGAAAAAGAGGAGATGAAGAGATGTAGAAAAGGTAAAAACTAAAAGGTGAAGAGCAGAAGGTCATAACCTTTATGTGGTCAAGACTATAAGACTCTATCAGCTGCTTTCAGCAGCAAACAAAGGTCAGATCTCACAGTTTTTGTAGTTTCTAAACAATGTAATTAATATCTCTATTTTACCACAGGGAGTAGTACTGGGCCAAATCCTGATCAGCATCTTCACTAATGATCTGCACGATGGGGTAGTGTATCCTCAGCAAGGATGCCAATGACAGAAAACTGGGAGGAGTGGGTAATACACGAGAAGGTAGTGCGGCTAGAAGGACCTTAAAAGGCTGGAGAAACATGCTGACAGGAACCTCATGAAATTCAGTAAGGGGAATTGCTGAGTCTTACCCCTAGGGAGAAACAACTCCATGCATCAGTACTGGCTGGAAGCTGACCAGCTGGAAAGCAGCTCTCAGAAAAGGTCCTGTGAGTTCTGGTGGATGTTCAGCTGAACACGAACCATCAATGCGTCCTTGTGGCAAAGAAAAACAAAGTATCTATCCCAGGCTGCATTAGACAAAGTATTGGCAGCAGGATAAGGGAGGTGATTCTTCCCTTTTGCTCAGCACTGGTGAGGCCATCCATGGAGTACTGTGTTCAGTTATGGCCTTTGCAGTACCAAGGGAGACATTGACATACTGGAAAAAGTCCAGTGGAGGGGCACTACGGGACTGGAGCATCTCCCCTGTAAGGAAAGGCTGAAAGAACTGAGACTGTTCAGCTGGGAGAAGAGAAAGTTCGGGGAGGATCTCATCAGTGAGTACAAATATCTAAAGCAAAGGTATAAAGAAATGGAGCCTATCTCTTTTCAGTGACACTCAATAACAGGANGAACCTCATGAAATTCAGTAAGGGGAATTGCTGAGTCTTACACCTAGGGAGAAACAACTCCATGCATCAGTACTGGCTGGAAGCTGACCAGCTGGAAAGCAGCTCTCAGAAAAGGTCCTGTGAGTTCTGGTGGATGTTCAGCTGAACACGAACCATCAATGCGTCCTTGTGGCAAAGAAAAACAAAGTATCTATCCCAGGCTGCATTAGACAAAGTATTGGCAGCAGGATAAGGGAGGTGATTCTTCCCTTTTGCTCAGCACTGGTGAGGCCATCCATGGAGTACTGTGTTCAGTTATGGCCTTTGCAGTACCAAGGGAGACATTGACATACTGGAAAAAGTCCAGTGGAGGGGCACTACGGGACTGGAGCATCTCCCCTGTAAGGAAAGGCTGAAAGAACTGAGACTGTTCAGCTGGGAGAAGAGAAAGTTCGGGGAGGATCTCATCAGTGAGTACAAATATCTAAAGCAAAGGTATAAAGAAATGGAGCCTATCTCTTTTCAGTGACACTCAATAACAGGACAGAGGCAATGGGCACACACTGAAACACGGCCACGGGAGCTTCTAACTAAATCTTAAGTGTCCAGCTTTTGCTTTTTGCCACCTGGATGCAGTCCCTGGCAACTGGCTGCAGGTGGCTTTGCTTGACCAGGGGCACCAGAAGACCTCCAGATATTAACTATTCTGTAAGCCATCCACTCCTCTTTTCTTCACAGACACACTGATATCCACTTGTTTTTCCTTCTTCTAATACTCTCTCACAAACAGATTTCCTTTAGTGTTTTCCCACTATCATACTTAAGCTGGGGCCATATCTGAAGCATCACATCTCTTCCCCCTCTACACCCACACCTTCCAACAATCCTAGAAGAATTTCCAACAAGGTATCAAAAACTTGTACTCATCTTCCGTTTTTCGTTAGGCCTATTAAAGTTCTGAGGATGAATTAGCAGAGTTCTAAGGATTAATTAGCACATTTCAAGGATGAAACATCCTATAGAAATATTGTAGATCACAGTTATTTGAGGAATTATAAAGAACAATGGATTATATAAACCATACAATGTCACTGTTCCACTCCCTGCTGCCCTAGGTCTACTGAAATAACATTTATCTTTGCCTATATCCTCTTCTTTTGTAAAAAATACTTGCATATGTTCCTTTTTTACTTAAAATCTTATTAGGTTCTCCTCAGTGTGATGGAGTAAGTCTAAAAACTGGGTCAGGTCGCAATTACTTTTCAAGAGGTGGAAGCTACTTAGCACTAACATACTTTTAGAATATATTGCTTCTGCAGCCTTATGTGGTAAGAGGTATATGGCCTACTAATGCTTTTAATTAAGTACCACTGTGTGTGACATGACCTCTTATAATCAGGTTTTCAGTATGCAGACAATGTCTTCATAAAAGTATTCCTCACTCAATTTAAGGCCTATCTCAAAAGCTACTTACTCTTACCATCGTTATGTACAAGAATGAAGAAAATGCAGTAAAATCCATGCCTGAGAGCTGGAGAGAATAAAATCAGTTGCCTGGAGCCAGATGAAAGACAGATCAGGTTCACATAATACTTAAAGTGCATGTGATGTATTTTTAAATATGATCTCTTTATATCATAGAATCATAGAAGGGTAGGAGTTGGAAAGGGACCTCTGGAGATTGAGTCCAACCCCCCTGCCAAAGCAGGATCACTTAAGGCAGCCTATATAGGAGTGCATCCAGGCTAGTTTTGAAAGTCTCTAGGGAAGGCAACTCCACAACCTCTCTGGGCAGCCTGATCCAATGCATGTCAGTTGTCCCTTGTCCTATCACAGGGTCCCTTCTCCTTGACACCCACCCTTCAGATATTTGTAAACATTAAGATCCCCTCTCAGTCTTCTACAGACTAAACAACCCTACTATAGCTAACATAAAGAAGTAACTGGGGTCTCTGGACACTAGTATAAAATGCTATTTTAAATGTCCTAAATGTCTTAAATCTGAAATATCTGTTTAGGACTACTGGATATAGTGCAGAAGTTAAAGCAGATCATTGGTCTTCTGGAGTAGGGCTTGGAGGTCAGGTGTTGTCTAAAACAGGAACCTAAACATTATACTGATGGTTAAGTACCTGCATCTCATCCTGATTTGCAGTCTTGTCTTTTCAGTCTCCTTTTATAATCAGTAAATCAATGTCAGTGCTTCCACAGTGGAAGAACCTAATGCAGACAATCTAAGGCTTGGTTGTCATGGTATAGGTGAGTCGACTTTAACAGGTATTTGATGATAAAAATAACTAGTTTAGCTTCTACCTTTCAACAGCAAAACAGTTAGTACTTGAGAGACACTGGTTGAAAAGCATACTCTAAACCATTCACTACTCTCTGTTTCAGTTCTTTGTAATGGAGGACATATTTGCTGGGTTACTACTACTCCACACAATGTACGTCAAAAACTTCTGGCACTGCACTATTAAAGTGTCTAATCCAGGATTTTAGTGCCTAGATATGAAGAGTGGTGTGACAAACAGTGCAACTTTACATTGCTGCTGGTTCAAAAAGGCTAAGTATTTCTGTTTTCCTTCTGCTGGCACCGGTCCTTCTCTAAGTCTTTATTGAGCAAGTCTGGGGAACTCAAATCCAACTAATAATTTTCCTCTTACGAATAAGTTTACAGAGAAATTCTTAAAACTTTTTAGCAGGAACAAAAATGGTATATAGGTAAAAATAGCCTAGATGCAATTTAAAAGTAAAGCACTAATAAGTATTGTTCAGCTTGGAGGAGAGAAAGCTCTGGGAAGACCTAATAGTGACCTTGCAGTACTTGAAGTGTGCCTACAAGAAGGATGGAAAGAGACTGTTTATAAAGGCCTGCAGTGATAGGATGAGGGATGATGGCTTCAAACTAGAGAAGAGTAGATTTAGACTGGATGTTAGGAACAAGTTCTTTACCATGAGGGTAGTGGAACACTGGAACAGGTTGGCCAGGGAGGTGGTTGGGGCCTCATTCCTGGAGATATTCAAGGCGAGGCTTGACGGGGCTCTGGGCAACCTGATCTAGTTGAGGATGGCTCTGCTTACTGCAGAGGGAGTTGGACTAGATGGCCTTTGGAGGTCCCTTCTAACCCAGACCATTCTATGATTCTATAATGGTCATCACTGTCATTTCTGAGCCATGTACGGTGTTTCTGAAGTCAGCCTGAAGTGCAGAGTCCAGAATTAACTGCCGGATGATCCTGTTTCAGAACACGTAGCTTGAGGAAAAGGGCACATCTCAAAGAAGTTATGTAGTAGGATATGGAATTCCTATTGTGGTATTGATAGAGATTGTCACAAAGGGAAAACACCCCTGTGCTCTTCATAACAATCTGCTTATAAGCAGTGACTTTAATTATGTTTCCTTTTTCTTATTACCTCTGGACACTTGAAGGTCTTTAAGTATAATACCATACTAGCCCCTCAGAGCTGTGAGAAGCAATTAAAAATGTTAAGATAAAAATGTTTCCTTCCAATTCAGTTTATATTTTTTCTTATGGGAATTAGCCAGAATTTAGACTGCAACAGCCTTGATGCTTTACCTGAATTAAAATGTAAAATTAGGACCAAAAAACCCATCATCATTCTAAATCAGCAAACATTTAGGGTAGAGAGAAGTGTGCTTGACAAGAAGTTCTGTCAATATTTAGAAACATTTGATGTAAAAGTAGTGCCACTTACGACCTCTCTTTCTGGGAAAAGAACCCAACTGACCACAAAAGATGAACTATACCCAGTCCTAGCACACTTCCCACCTTTAAGATAGGCTCCTGCCTTGGTTTAGGGAGCAAGACAGGCTCTTTAGCTCTTCTCAAATGAGTTAAACAAAGCACTCCGCATTAGGATAGGATAGAATTAGAAGTTTAAATGGAAATACTATTGGAAGCTACATAAAGCAGTGCAAAAGCATATGAAATACAAAGAAATCCACAGGCCACAGTCCTCCAAAACCTCCTTAGGCCAAAGCTTCCACAAAGCTCCCTCCAAACCAGGCCAAAGTCCCAGGCCTGAATGCCCTCCCGCACTGGTCCTCTCTGTATCCCTGATACTTGTGTGCCACAGCTACCATTTCAGCTTGGTGGCTCCAGGGGGACCCAGGATGCTCCAGCCCAAACTGGCAGCATGAGCAAGGCTGAACGAGGCCTCACACCTCTGCACCAAACCCAAGATACGGCTCCGTGCATCCTCCAGGATGGAGCAGAGCAGAGGAGCAGAGAGAGAGAAAAAGAGGGAAAGAAACTGACTCTGCAGGCAGTTCATATAGGAGGGATGCAGGCATTACGGGATGAAATAACAAAAGATTACATTTCCTGGTGTCCAACCCCTGGGCCCATGTAGCCCTTCTGGAGGACCTTAAGGAGCTCTGTGGTTCTTAAAGGCACCCAGTCTCAAACCTTAACAGCTCTACCTCAGCAGAACTGCACACGAGTGGTAGCAGCAGGTGGTGCCAATGATGATACAGAGAGTTCTGCAGCACATCAAGCACTGCTACTTACGGGGAATGGGGTAGGCAAATCTGTCCGGGTGTTTTGTGATGAGTGTGTTCTTTATGTGTCGTCTTCCAACACCGTGTGCACCTAAATCCACAATACAAAAAAGGAATTAAATTTTTGCCACCAGGAGGGGTTGAAAACTACTGTTATGTTCAGAATAATAACTCAAAATTACCTAGTAAGACTAGTGTTTTCCTTTTGAATGCTGGCAGTTTTACTACTTCTTCGTATGTGACGAGATCTAATTGATCAAACACTAAAACACAAAAGAAACCCCCACAGAGGTAAGAAAAAAAAGGGCATATTAAGGGTGATAATTAATTGTGCTACAAACTACAATCTTAGCAAGTTTTAGATTTACAATGCATAGTAATATGTTATGGAAAACAAAACCGTTTCATTATGCAATTTAAACTGAAGTGTTCATTTGAACTGTTAAAAAGCAATAACAAAGCTACTGAAATGCTCAGGGAAGTTTGCATGTCCTTTCATGCAGTATTCAGCAGGCCACAAAAATCAGCTAAAATGGCATGCCAGTCACGTTTGCATTCCTAACAAAGAGCAATGCTAAAGAAAAAATCCATAGACAGTGACCAACATAAACAGGAGAACATCTATTTACACTAAAGGTAGAGATACTTTCATAATCATGTTTTAACATCATCTATGAGAAATGTGTAGAGGAGAGTGTAAGAGCTTGTGGGATTTATTCCTCAAAACTACCATCACATGAATTGTAATTAGAGTTCTCTTTAAACACACGTGCTAGTTTAAGTTGACATGCTTTTATAATTGTGACAGAATGAAGAATTCTAACAAAGTGATGGCATTTACCTCTGCCATATTTAGGGGAAAAATTGTAGAAGCATCTCAGAAATAATTTCAGCTGCAGTTGAAATTGGATTAATTCAATGATGCCTATCAATCTATTGTCATTTGCCAAGGTATATAATGACTAACAAATCATGGTTTGCTCATTAAAATTGGCTTATTTCTCCTATGACAAATAACACAATGTCTGGTAACTCATGCCAGATTCTACTGAAAAAAAAGCCATGAGGCACTTAATTATGTTTGTAAGATTACAGCAAGTGGCAACTGCGAGCAGAATGATGAACAGGAATTTTCAGCTCTGTATTCATGCATGCTGTAAAATGAAGGGAGGAGAGGCTGCATCTGAAGCATGACAGCTTTGAGTGTTTCCAAGTCTTATGCTGGTCTTCACCTCAGCTATGTCCTATCCATTTTTTAGGATGAGTCTGGATATATCCCCTCTACCTCTCTCCCATCCCTTAGGAAAGCAGGCAGTGGAGGAAGCTTTAGTTTGCTTGCTCCAGAAGTCCATGACCACCAAAACCAGCATCAGGACTGTGGAGCCTACCAGAAGGCACTATGTTCTTTGTATTAAAGTCCCACTTAAAGCAGCGAAGGATTTAACTGAATATATTTCTCTTTATAGAGCACATTTTTCAATTCAATGGTAGCCTTTTTATCCCAGAGAAAAAAATACAACTACTTCAATTTGATATGTTCAACACTTTAAGGCTTTGAAAAGATACAGACAGAAAAACTTGCTAGTCTATTTGAAGTGTTTTGAATTTCATCTTAAGGAAGAATGTCTTTCAACCTTTCCCCAAATACTGCAGGCAAGAATTTAGTTTTATTTTTTGTCCCATTCCGCAAACACTAAATTCTAAATATTTTCATTTTTGCAACTTTGCACTATTTAAAAATTAATTAAAAATTAATTTAATAATAGAAAGAGTTAAAGATCTACAATGCATTAGAAAGTTTTACCATTCTAACCATCTAGGCCTGCAAATATTTTTCCCTATTCGAAAATAGTAATTAAAAAACCCACTTTTTATTTTCCTCTTGAACGAAACCACATTTTGTTAGATACAAACAACAGGAACAAACAACAGAATGATAAATTCTAATGCCTTCATCACCAACTAGCAGCATGGAGATGTGTTTCAGTCTACATGGATTTAACTAATGATTGTAGGGTTCTCAAATGCAAAAGAAAAATTAATTAAAAAAATATACACAGGATATGAGGAATAGAGGGCACATTTAAAGACTGAACTTTAATGCTTCTGTGTTACTAGCTAATAAAGAAAAGGGAGTTCTTGAAAGGAAACAGCAAGAAGCAAATAAAGAGGCATTGTCACTTGACAGGTTACTTACATGCACAGAGGCCATTGGGAGTAAGACAGCATGAAAAATGTACAGGGGTCATTGAGATATGGCTTGTAATATATTAGTAAAATAAAAAGTATATGCACAAAATAAACTTTACCATGCAATAGTCTAAACACAAGGCAAATAAATCACATTAAGAAATTATAAACATATTATATAAAAGCTTGGCAATTTTCTACGTTATGCATACTAAGAAGCATAGTTCTAGCATGTTCTAAAGAGTGTTCTTTTATGAAGTTCTGCAATAAGATTTCAGCAAAATAAATAATAAATATCTAGATAAATCACTGCAGTCTATCTCTAGAGCATTTCTAAAAATGTCAGTGTACACCTCTAATAATGAAAAATATTTTTTTTTCCTGTGGGCTAAGATCATGAAATTTTCCCTTAAAGGATGTAATACTCTGGTATCAAGTATGGAAGTAAGAAAAATGAGTTATTTTTTCTTGTAAAGCAGAATATATTTGCTTTTAGTTGTAAAAAGTAACTGAAATATTCTCTTCATAAGCTGTCTGATTTGCAGAATAATTTTATTTCTAGTTCTAGTAATATCCATATATATCACATGAAAACCTTGGCTCTGAAATCATTAGCTAGCCACAAAAATCTTAGTTGAGGATGAAGAATTTGAGTTGGTCATTTCTTAGCACCCCACTTCTGGCTCATCTTTCTGACAGGGAACTCCAGAGAGATTATATATTGCTAAACAATTTATGAATATTATACAAATACATAAGAAAAATAAAATCTACTTTCTTTAAGAGCAATATTTGGACATCTGGATTAGACTTCTCCCTTCCAAATTAATTACACTTATTTTAGATCCAACCAAAGAAAAGGTCTGGTTTTAATTCTGGGACAGATGCGCTGAAAGNACAAGCACCACAGCATTTCAATGAACCTCTTTATATCCTGCAACTGGCAACATTCCTGGAAGATTACTGACATCACCTTTAATATTTCAAGGGCACTGGGATAAAAGACTTCTAAAGGAAATCTTTGTTCCAACCTGTGCTTTCATTAACTTTTTGACTTCTTAGAGGGAAGGGGAAGTGTCAGATGGTATTC
>VWYK01009277.1:0-14763 GCA_013399775.1 Semnornis frantzii | reverse complement strand
TCTCTCTTGAATTGAGAGGCCCTTTCGAGTGGAGTGACTCTTTTGGTGGCACTCAGAACAGTTAAGTGGTCTGCAAGCTAAAAGTGTGGTATTGAGATCCATGAAATAATCCAAGAAATAATGATGGAGGGAAAAAAATTGAAGCAAGAGGTGAATTATAAGGAAATAGTCCTGTTACCTAGGCTTGTATCACCTTGCATGGTTTTGTAACTAGACATGGTGACAGTGTCTTAAGTATTTGAGGGAGGCAAAATGCAGCTGGCCATAATTAGAATATTATGTGCGGAATCTCGCTTCTCACTTGGCTGTGCATGTTCCTGAGACCTGAACAATCTGAAAGATTTGTGCAATACCACCTCTGAAATTTGGATCATTTCCTATTTAGGAACTTAATTCTAGGATACCTAACAGAAAGCTTAGACTAGTGTAAAATATTAAACTGCTTTCTGGGAATTCATACACAAACACTAAAGTCATGTGGCAATTCGGAAAGAATAAGGAGGAGGCACATGCTTATATTTTTGGCTTAGGCTTTCAGGTTATTTTGAAATCTGCAAACTGTTTCTACAAGCGTTGTTCTTGTACTCTCTGCAAAACAAGTGTTTACAGCAGAGTTTCCCCTTCCCACTGTGTGCCTAACAATAGTGTGATTAAGATCTCAGTCTGGGGCAGGCTGACTTTTGGCTGCCTTAGTGTACCTGCATGAGCATGTCTGCAAGCTGCTTGTATTATTCAACAAAAAGAACATATGCAGCAAATTGGGATCTGGGAAAAATGCTTCCAATGTGAGCTGGATCTCAAGCCTGTAGGAAGGCTGGTAGACTGCATGAGACAGATGGGGCAAGCAGAAATCGATGGTGGCATTTCTAATTTAAGCAGTCAGAGCACTGGATGAGCTGAGTGCACTGGATGCAAAAATAACATTTTATGCTTCTTCCATGTTGCTTAGTTTTTAATATTACTTGTGTTTCCATTATGAACAATGCAAAACAGCCTTGCAGGACCTGCCAGGGATGAATTTGGAGGCCCTGGCGGTTGTGTGTATTCCGCTGGGCAGTGTAGTGCTGCATTGGATCACTTCTGAGAAAGACGTTGTGACTAAACACTGTGATTCTGATTTGAAACCAGCAAGAGGAAAGAATCAAATAATGCTAATATCAAAATGGATCAGCTGTAGACAATTGTCTAAAGAGAACAGGAGTGATGTTGCTTCTATCCATATTATTTGGTCTGATAACAGCTGTTATCTCTGCCTACAAAACGCAGCCTCACCAGAGGTGAGTAGGGAGTTTGCCCATCAGGGTGCATTTCTTCCTTGCTGCTCATTGACTCAGGAAGGCAAGACAGGTCCATGTTCAGCTCATGTTTTCTGCAAGATGGCAGATGGCTGGAGAAGCTAAGGGTATATTGGCTTAAAGAAACATGGTTCTTACACTTGGGAGCACGAATGCTCCTACAGACCAGCCCTGCAGCTCACAGGCCAGTGAAGTGGCTTTAATATATGTGGGACTGCACAAGGCAATACATTGATGTACTTGTTTCCACAGACTCTTCTGCAGCTAGAGTAGTGCTGGTTTGAGGGAAGGGGGAGAATGGGAAGGAAGGAAGGAAGGAATTTTGAAGGAATTCAGAAGGAATTCAGAAGGAAGGGATTTGGAAGGAGTTTGGAATTTGGAAGGAAGGAAGGAATTTGGAAGGAGGTGCAGAGAGGAGGGAAGGGGAGGGGAGCATAGGAGAGGGGAGAGAAGGAGAGAATAGGAGAGGGAAGGAGAAGAGAGGAGAAGGGAAGGGAGAGGAGGAGCAGGGAGATCAGGGGAGTGGAAGGAATGGGAGGAGAGGATGTGAAGGGGATTGAATGTGACTGAGACCCAGCATTTCTGTTCATTCTAAGTGACATCTTTTATTTCATATAAGTTTCATAAACTCTTGTGAAAATTGTGTTTGGAAATCCGTTATTTCCTTATGTTTCTATGTATGTCCTTTTATTAAAACTTACTTCTCTCTTTTTTTTTTTAACATAGGTGTAGAGGCAATCAATGAGGTAGAGAGCTGTAATGATTTCTTTAAGATCTTTAAATTTATTTTGAGCAGCTGGGGATGAGGCAGTTTCTGAGACTGGTATTTCCTTTGATTTGAAGTGTTGAAACCCTCCCTTAGGGAGAATGTGCGTTTTACAGCTCTTGTCTGCAGGCTACGTGAGATAAGTCATGCTTGGAAACAGGCTTGTGCAAGGGTTGGCCTGACCCACCACATGCCTACATTGCAATGAAGGCAGTGGGATTTCAGAAGATAGTGTTTTCCTGAACTGGCTTTTCTGGAGGTAGTCTAACCTCCCTACACTTTGCCTGAATTTGAACAGGAGCTTTGGAAGTGTAAATCTGGCAACCAAACTGTGGTAATACACAGGTGCTATCTGTGGTTTTGTTCCTTCCTGATGTACTGCTCTCTGTACTGAGAATGAAGGTGATGGTAAGTCCATTCCTGTAATAGCCAGACCCTTTCATGAAATGTGAAAGTGCATGCTAGATGAAATACATCAAAATTTGTAAGCACAGAAGAAATCTAACTGGGCAAACAGATCTTTGCTGACTGGGGCCTTTTTCAGTATGGAAGCACAATTTAATATATAAAACTTAATTTAATGTTTACTTTCCCAAGCTGCACAAATACATGCTGCCTGTGTGCCAGATCAGGTGTAAAATCTGAAAGGGTCTATGAGTTCTTCCTACTGTATTATGGTCTTACTAACTCTATTTTGGGACACCGTTATCCCAAGAAATCACAGTTATCATGAATATTGAAAGTACTTAACATGCTGTAGGTAACCTCTGGACAAGATATTTTGTAATACAAGTAGAGTCATATTATTTTTTCTCTACAGTAAGAAAGCTATCTGTGCAAGCTCTCCAGTTCTGCCTTGCTTTTTACAGCAGAGTGGAAACTTGAGGGTGAACACAATGAACCGAAGCACTCTGAAGAAATCCTTCCTTCTGTTGTAGGACTTCCCCACAGTGATCTCTTCTAGAAGAGCAACACAGTCAGAGAATATCAAGAAGGCTGAGAAGCAGATGAAGTCGATTATACTTCAGAGTGTCACCTGGCTGTTCTGAAGCACTGGTCTGCAGACTGCTTCATCAAAATTCTCTGAAAACAACTGATATATTGCAATTTCTTATATAAAATCTGCTTCTAGACTGTCTCTTTTGAGAACCTTTTCCTTTCAGTAGCAAAGAGTTCAGTTTACAGGAGTAGTGCTCAGCATCAGAATTTTCAAGTATCTTGATTTTGGCCATGCCTGCTACAAAGTGCACTCAGCTGGTAGCTGTTAGAGTGAATTCAAAAATCACTGTGTCAATGGTTGTGCAAATAACTGAAGCTGTACTGGGATTTAGCCTGCATGGTGAATAGTTATAGGCAGTTTTTCCCCTGTGTCTGTCATTCATAAGCTGGATGGAATGATTATGGGGCTTAGTGAGAAGGAGGGGAAATGGAAGAGGCTGAGCAGTAGAGCTAGGACCATCAGTCTCACTGGGACAGACAGTCCTGTGGTGGAGTAGAGTAAAAAAAGTTTGTAATCTTGCAAGTGTTAATATGCAGGTAGTAATACAGAGTGGATTTCACACTGCATGAATGCATACCTCCATGGCTTAATGTACTTCGCCGTTTGTTTCACTTGCAAGGCTTTTCACTGAGATTCACTTTTATGTGGCACCAGGCAGGATTATCCCTGTAAGAATGTCCAGCACAATCACAGTGATTTTTAAGTGGCTTGCTCTACGTGCTCCTTTCCTTCCAGGTATAGCTGGTTGTCGTTTAAAAATTTTTAGGGTTTACTTTGTGTCTGCTGCACCCTGAGACTCTACTTCAGATACATTCTTCACTGTTAAGAAACCTGCTTCAGGCAAAGTAAGGTGGGACAGAGATTAGATTAGCATCTGTTTGAGGCAGTGGAGCATGTAGGGGCAAGTGTTTCTGGAGAATGTGACAAGGGAGCCCAGTTATTGGGAGGCTGGGAAGTGGAGGAGTACTATTTGTAATTCACGTGTAAGGGAGAAGGCAGTATTTGTAATTCATATGTAGGGGAGAAGGAACGTCGTAGCATTGCTGCCTGCAAGGATGGGCAACGACCCTGGTGATTGCTGCACTTTTGCATAATAGCTATGATGATGATCTAGGCAGCTTTTCAGTGGGCAGATGTGAGATGCAGTGAATCTGTTGTGTTATAAAGTAGTTGAAATTGTGCTGGAAGGTGGCAGTCCATTTGCAATTGTAAATATTTGCTCACAGAACATAATGATAGCTTCTGAATCTCATCTCCATCTTCTGCTCCAGTACCTTGAGCCAGTTGGCTGTGGTACAAGTTGAGAGACAGTGATTTCTCAGCATACCTCTGAGTAAAGACAGTGCATGCTTCTTTCCGTAGCTTGGGACCGCACTTCTCATCTGTACACCTCTCTGCTTATTAAAGGTGCTTTGGCACATGCATTCAGTAGCCAGCTCTATCTGAAGGTAAAAGGTGGAAGAAAACACAAATTGTTAGCTAAGTTACTGCTGTCCATGAAATAGCAAGATCTGAAAAAATACAGAAGAGGCAGCAAAAGAAATTAGGCTCACAGTACCTGGGCTTTGCTGGGAAACAAATACGGGCTTAATCAGGGATTGCAAATTGGCACAGAACACATGACTTCAGTATAAATCTCTGATCCCATTAACTTGCAAAAGCCTTTTCAAAGCCTTTGGTTATAATTGTACATAAAAAAAATAAGCTGGAGTTTACAGAGTGCCAAGAAGCCTGTAAATTTGTCACATAACAAACTAATGCCTATAGGCTGCCTTAAAAACTTTAAAAGCTGCTATCTCTGCCATGGAGGTAGAGATTAGATTACTCAACTGTGGCTCCGTGGAAGCTAATCCATTTATTGCTGTTGCCTATAACATTTCAGACAACAAAGCGGTGTTTCAGTAACATTGTGTTACCATTTTGCAGAGCTGTTTGCTAGCCCTTCAACAGTATTTGCAAATTGTTATTCTTTTCAAGAGCTGAAATCAGAAAGTTCTCTGCTGACTCCATCTCATTTTTGCCCATGACATGAGAAAAGTCCACTGCTGGGCTGTGCCTGGGCTTTGTATCTGCATATAGCAGAAAACCTACTGAGAGACAGTTCTTAGTAGTAGTTAAATTATTTAATAATCAGCCTTCTATGAGCACTCCTGTGAGTTTTTACTGATGTGTATTCACAATTTTGGCCAGTGCATGAAAAAGACAGGGTCTTTGCAGAACAGAAAACTAGAATGATTTATCTTCTTTGGAGATGCTCTTAAAATAAACATTTGTTTGACAGTATTTTGAAAAAAATCACCACCTTTTATGAAACTAGGATTGGTTGGTCGGGGTTTTTTTTCATTAACCTTTCATTTTGTATGAATGATACATTTATTTTAATACCAGAAGTGTAATCTTTTAGCCAGTCATAGAAGTTTTCATGTTCATTAATGACCCAGTATATCTCTGTCTCCTTTGGTTTTGCTTTGAAGTACTGTAAAAGATTTTGTATATTCTTGGTTAAAACTCCCACATGAAGGATCTATGAATAGTGATGTGGTCAGACATGTGCTCAGCTTTTAAACAGACGAACTGTGTACTTGATTTCTTGTCGTGCTTGAAAACTGTGAACAGAGGCTACAAAGCATAAGCTCTTCTTTTCCCCATTTTTAATTATGTCATATCACATGTAAGCTTGTAGCCAGAAGTGCCCATACTTGCTTCTATGGCCTTACTGAGATGTCACATGTTGGTGTTTCAGGCCCTGTGTTTCCTTACTGTGGAGGGCTGTGAGGTACTGCTGTGTGTGTGAACGTGGGGCTCCAGGAAGGTAATCCCTGCATGAACTGTGAGCAGGGAAGGGGCTGCCCGGGACTCTGTGCATGGGGACGTTGCTGCTTGAGAGCTGCTTCTGGGGCTGCTGGAAGGTGGTGCCTGCACCCCTTTGTGTGGGAGAGGTAGCCTGCTTTAGGTCTCTGGGTACCATCTGTGTCTACAGTGGAAGATGGAGTTGGCTGTGTGGTAACTGGTGGCAGAATTGGAGTGAGTAGATGCAGTATTCTCACCTGGGGGGAACATGAGGCTTCTCACTGACTCTAGGCTTGCATTGATTTTCCCATACCTTAATGAAAGCTTGTTCATAGCCTTTGCTGGAGTGGTAATGGCCTTTGTGTTAAGTGTGGTTGTGTGCCAGGATTGACACTTAAATCTGGTTTATGCTGAGCTTGAATATGAAGACAGTTTTTTTTTCTGCATCCATGTTTTATATCCATTTATCTTAACACCAGAGATTGTGATATATGTTAGTCCTCACATTTTTTTACTCCTGCCCTCCTTCCCCTTCTGACATTAGCCAAGACTGGGGGCTTAAGAGAAAAACTGTTCATAAGGAGCAGTGGCAGAAGGGGATTTTCTGACAGAAGTGCTGCAGAGCCAAGTGGGTTGTAAGCTCAGTGGCCATAGGGCTCATCAGTATCAGTGTGTTCAGCTAATAATGGTTGACCAAACCGGATGTAGTCTCCTTTTCAAGCGCCAGCATCAATTCTTCTTTTGCACCTCAGCTGATTTAATCTTCTCGTTAATAAATGCTGGGCTTTGGTTAACCAGCTGCTTCTCTTTTCCCTTACAGAGCTCCAATATGGGAGGCAAACTGAGCAAGAAGAAGAAGGGGTACAGTGTCAATGATGAAAAAGCTAAAGACAAAGACAAGAAGGCTGAAGGAGCAGCAACTGAGGAAGAGGAAACTCCAAAGGAAGCTGAGGATGCTCAGCAAACCACAGAGACCACAGAAGTGAAGGAGAACAAGGAGGAGAAGGGTGAAAAGGATACTCAGGTCGCTGGCAACAAGATAGAAGAAAAAGAAGGAGAGAAGGAGAAAGCAGTGACCCAGGATGAAAGTCAGAAACCAGAACCAGAGAAGTCTGAGGCAGTTGTCGATGCGAAAGTAGAGCCACAGAAGAACAACGAACAGGCACCCAAGCAAGAGGAGTCAACTGCAGCCTCTGCTCCCGCTGCCAGTAGCGAAGCACCCAAAACTTCTGAGCCTAGCAACGATGCAAAAGCTTCAGAGGCCACAGCTCCCAGTAAAGCAGATGACAAGAGCAAAGAGGAAGGGGAAGCCAAAAAGACTGAGGCTCCCGCAACACCTGCAGCCCAAGAAACTAAAAGTGAAGTGGCCCCAGCTTCAGACTCAAAACCTAGCAGCAGCGAGGCTGCGCCTTCTTCCAAGGAGACGGCAGCAGCAGCAGCACCTAGTTCCACTGCTAAGGCCTCAGACCCTGCAGCCCCGCCAGAGGAAGCGAAACCTTCTGAAGCTCCAGCGACTAATTCGGATCAAACCGTAGCAGTGCAAGATTAAATTGGACAGCCTGTTGAAACGACCACTTAAAACAACCTGTGTCTTTTTTTTATTTTTTCAGCTATACTAACTCATTTCAGTTCTGAAATAACAAATATGAATTGCCCAGAAAGAAAGGGGGAAAAACAAACAAACAAAATTAAAAGAATGTCCCATCAAGTTGGGAGGGAGGGAGGGGGGAGAATCCAAATAGTATTTTTGTGGGGAAATATCTAATATACTTGCTGCCAACTTGACACAAGTCCTGGATTAAACAAACAAACAAACAAAAAATAAGTAAAATAAATGGATGTCTGAAAGTACAGCACATCTTTTATATCTGAACTGCTGTAAATGCACTCCACCAATGTATCAAAATCTTCTTTTTGTTCTGTATTGGGGTTTGGGAGTGATGTTTGAATCTACCCACTAAGTTTGTGCCAAGGCAATCAGATCTTCATGAAAGCAGTATTTTATGTGGTGGGTGTTTTTGTTTCGGGTTTGTTTTCTTTTTTTTTTTTTTTTTAAATTTTTTTTTTATTTTTCAATCTCCTCACCATGANAATTTTATTTTTTATTTACAGCCTTTCTTATTTCGTTATTTTTTTTATGCAGTGGATGAATGCCAACTTTCAGACAAAACCCACTTAGCTGTCCACATATTTCTCAATGCCAATCCTCCAGTTCTTCCTCTCCAAATATTTTTTGGGAGTAAAAAGCATTTTCATCCTACTTAGCCTACCTAGATTTCTCATGACGAGTTAATGCATGTCCGTGGTTGGGTGCACCTGTAGTTCTGTTTATTGGTCAGTGGAAATGAAAAAGTCTGCGTTCATTGCAGTTCCAGTTTCTCTTCCATTCTGTGTCACAGATACCAACACACACTCATTGGAAAACAAATGAAAAAACAAACAAAAAAAAAAAACAAAAAACAAAATGTACAATGGATGCATTGAAATTATATGTAATTGTATAAATGGTGCAACAGTAATAAAAGTTAAATAATTTAAAAAATATTAAAGTGTAAAGACTGATTAAATCTTCACTTTTAGCCATTCGGAACTAGGCAAAGGAGATTTTTGCACTTAGAGAAGTGTTACATGTGGGGCTGATTGCTCTCCTATGCATAGTGAAATAGAGGCAAGAAAACCTCATGATCCTAAAACATGCTGCCATAAGCATTCACACATGAGGTTGGCAGTAGTGATGAATAAACAAAACATCTCATGGCTGTTTTATCCTAGGCAAAGCAGAAATTGCTTTTGCCTTGTCCTAACAGGGAACAGGGGGTTGGAACTAGATGATCTTTGAGGTCCCTTCCAACCTTACCATTCTATGATTCTAACATATGAAAAAATACTCTTGCTGTTTTGAAGAGCCAGAATCATGTTGACTGGGTTTTAACCGGAGGCAAGACAGTGGATTTGATAAACTGATACTTTAAAATAATTAAATTAACCCTAGTACTATTAAAATATTCTTAGTGCTGATACACTGTGCTTTTCCCCATTGCCATTGTGCAGGAGATAAACTGTAGCTGCCACAAAAGGCTGGTTCTGCGTTATTTCAGATATGGGTAAACTTGTGTAGCCGAGGGGTTTAGCCTAGCACAAACATTTTTCAATAGTTTTGCCTGTTTGCCCTATTTTTATTCAGCAGAACTGCTGAATAATTGCAGTTTCTGCTGAGTATTGTCCTTGCTGCATACAGGCAATGATCACACTGCAGTGCTTAGGATTCACAAAACTGTTTAAAGAAGCATATTTGGTCTGCCCATTAATAAGCTCTTAGGCTGAACAGAAGTTCTGAGAGAAGTGGTTGATGGTAAATAGAAATACAGCTTGTACACATACCAAAGGGTTGAGTGGACTTGTATTTCATAAGTGAGGAAAGCAGTGTTTTATATACATTATTTCATATACTCTGTCTCCAGGCAGTGAGGGTGATTTATTCTATAATTCTTATCCTTTATTTCATTCAGAAATGTTAAGGTTCCTATACTGTGCTGGGGATACTGATGCATGGTCACGCACCCATGGAGAGCTTAGTGGAGCAGGCAAGAGTAGTTCTGTTTGGTTTAGATCAGGTCACTCACTTCTATGAATCTTGCACCGCCCCCAGGCTTTCACATTATTGGCGCAAAGGAGTCGGTTTCATGCATAGTATGTCAAAGTTGGACATCAGGAGGATGTTCTTTACAGTGAGGGTAGCAAAATACTGGAACTGATTGCCCAGAGAGCTGATGGAGGCCCCATCCCTGGAGACATTCATGGTCAGACCTGATGGGGCCCTGAGCAACCTGATTTAGTTAAATATGCCCCTGCTCACTGCAGGGGGGTTGAGCAAGATGACCTTCAAGTGTCCTTTCCATCCCAGTGCATTCTAGGATTCTATGAAAATAAAATGGATTCTTTTGCACAAAGAAAGGTCAGCTAAGTGTCTTAAAAAGAAGGCAGGCATTTTTTAGATAAATAGCTGAAGCACTGCAAGGAGCCAGGAATATAACACAGTTGCAGTAGTTTACCAGGCTTCGTGCATATAGCTGTCACAATCTACTCTTTGTGGCCCAGTCTATGGCTTTGCTGAAAATCTTTAAGAGCCCTATGCCATTGTTTCCCAGTTTCCAGATTGGTATTGGAAAGCAACTTTTGCCTGCAACTCTCCAGTGAATTTTCATGAGATGAGTCCAGGACTGAGAAGAAATGCAGGCATCCTGAAATACTTCGTGGTGGTGTAAGTAACTGAATTGACTCAAGCTGATGGGACCAGACCTGTGCTCTGCCTTTGGGCTGGAAGTAGAAAACAAGTGCGTAACTTCTTTACTGTGGTGGTATGTGAATGTGTCTACAACACACCTTGGTTGGTATCACTCCTATTTTCACTTTCAATGTAATTTTCAAGATAATGCTTAATCTCTGTCACTAAAATAGTTTGACAGTCAAGCCATGCGCTGAGCTTTCTTTACATGGCGTACTAAAAGCTGGTGAGAAAATCTTGAACACAGTCTTTAAAGCCTTTGAGGCAATTGAAAGTAACCCTGTGCTCCATGGAAGTATGCAAAGCCCAGCAGCTTCTGCAGCAGTTGACAACAAACTCCTAACACATGCTGCATTTCTCACAACCTTCTTGCTAACATTAATTTCTTCCTGACAGTTCTGATGCTGCAAGGAAATGTTATGCCCCATGTGGCTGGAAATCTTTAGCAAATGGGCAAAGTATGCACTCGGGAAGCTAAGAGGCAGTGTAGCCAAAGATCTTGTGTAAGTACTCAGTATTCTCAAAATATAAAAAGGAAAATTGCCATATAATGCTTTAAAATGCTTTCATTAATATAGAAGGCTGCAAAATAAATCTTGTTACAGTAGTTAAAATTCTTAGTGTATTACTGTTAGTGCCAGGGCATTTTAACTGCTCTGCAGTGCTGCTATTCTGTATCTACACATGCAAGGGAATAAATCACCTCTGTTCAAAGAGCTTATGAACTATGCACTTAAAATTGATAAAAATGTGAAGCATGTTGTTGGCCCATAGTGGCATGAGAAGAGGCTAGAGCCTAGGGCCCTGCTTTTCATCACCTCAGTCCAGTATCTCATCTCCAAAATCCTCTTTCTCTGAGTTATAATCACTCTTTAATAGTAGTAGAAATATGCTAAGGGTAGGGACCTAACAGGCATGTTAATGCTCTGAGCATAAGCACATTGCAGATAACCTCAAGGGACCCAACCCTTCTGTGAAAGCATGCCAAAAGAACAGAGAAATTCAACCCTGGGAAAGAACCTTTGCTATTGTTTAGAGCCCCTGCAGAGAGATGTGTGCAAGGTCTCCCCTGTTTTTCCTTGGAAACTGTCAAGAATTTGTTGCTTTCTTTTCAACAATAGGAAGGTCTGTGCCATTGGCTTTGCTTACACTTTGCTTGCACTCTCAGAGCAAGGAAAGATGCAGCTGCTGATAAATATGCAGAAACTTAACTTCCCCCCCCCCTTTTGTTTTTTTTAAAATTTTTACTTTTACTGTAATTGAAATATGCATGCTGGTATTTTTATAAAGACATTTTGAGATAAAAACTAATTAAAGTTATGTTAAAGTATTCATAATGAAAGAGCTTCCTAGAAGCAACGCTTACCACTTGCCCTGTAACTGGTTTCTGTATACTTTTGTACTCTCACTTAGCCTGCACAGGTTAGACACTTCCATGAAGAAAGAGTGCAAAAAAATATTTTAGGATGTGATGGTCTTATGTGACAGCACTTCTAGGCATGTGACTGCAGTGTCTGAACAGTCTGTGACTCTTAAGTTTCTGATAGTGCTTCTTTTTTCCCACCATTTAACGAGGAGAGCCATCCATTAACTGTCTCACCTAGCATATACCTTGCCTGGTTCTAGTGTACAGAACTGACCTCCAAGCAGTGGGTAAATTAAGCCCTCAGCCTTGCTTCAGGAGCTTCTTATCACTAGAATGCATTTCTGTAAATTTATTGTGATGTAGCTGAACTAGGGAATGTGTCAAAGCAGTACCTCAGATCTGTTGCTGGTGCTACACAAGGGGTTTTCTCACAGCACATTTCTTCAATACATACACTGCTCTGCTGTACTTTCATTGTTGTTTCCTTCAACTGAATTTGTTGTCTTCAATGCTGTTTTTGAAACCCTAGGTTTTTTTGTTTGGTTGGTTTTTGGGTCAGGTATTTCTTTCAATGCCAAACTCCACACTTATGTGAGTGATATTGCTCAATTTCTGGCTTCCCTATATTTTTTGTTTGTAGGGTTGGGTTTTTTTTACATCCTGTTTTATACATAACTTCTCCACCATTTCATGCAATGTGAATGTATATCAGCTGTTAGGCAGTCAGATTTAGAAACCATGGCCCTCCAGTCATGGGAAAAACACAGCACAAAGAGCAGCATCATACACCTGTTTTATTCCAGTGCTGTGAAAGAGACAATTGGTAAAGCTTTGCTTGAAGCATTTATCATGGTGGGATAAAGATCTGGCCATGGAGTCAGATAAGCAGGAAGAGGTGAGCTTGGTGAGTTTTGTGGGAGGAGAGAGGGAAGGGCTGAATGTTTCAAAATATGACCTCAGGAGTTGTGACACAAGCGTGGCACAATCTTTTTGTTTCCTGGAGGCAGCACTACTATATGTTAACTAGCCACCACCACAGGGTCAGAGTGTCTCAAATTTGTCAGGGTACTTTTAGCATATTTGCTTGTGTAGACAAGAAATATTACAGCTCTTCCTCTCACGGCTCTTTAAATATATTGCCTTCATCTTCAGATTGTCTTCCTTCCACATCTCTGAGAGACTCCCATTGCATCAATAGGCTGAGCTTCCTGACAGCTTGGCTTATAGAATCATAGAGATCTTTTCCAACCAAAATAATTCTAAGACCATCAAGTCCAACCACTGGCCTAACACCACCGTGGCCATGAAACCATGTCCTGAAGTGCCATGTCTACATGTTTTTTTTAAACAACTCCAGGGTTAGTGATGGTACTGTCTGCCTGGGCAACCTCTTCCAATCCTCCACCACTTTTTCAGTAAAGAGAGCTTTCCCTTACATCCAAGCTAAACCTCCCCTGGTGCAATTTGAAGCCATTTTCTCTTGTTCTATCACTTGATACTATAGAGCAGAGACCAACATGCACCTCACTAGAACTTCCTTTCAGGTAGTTGTAGAGGGCCATAAGGGTCTTCCCTCAGCCTTCTCCAGACTAAAGAATCCCAGTTCCCTCAGACACTCCTCAGAAGACTTGTTCTCTGAACCATTCACCATCTTTTTTGCCCTTCTCTGGACATGTTTCAGCACCTCAATGCCTTTCTTGTAGTGAGGGGACCAAAACTGAACATCATATTCAAGGTGTGGCCTCACCAGTGCTGAGTACAGGGGCACAATCACTTCCCTAATCCTTCTGTCCACACTGTTGCTGTCAGCCTTCTTAGCCACACTGGCATGCTGCAGGCTCACATTCAGCCAGCTGTCAACCAGCACCCCCAGGTCCTTTCCTGCTGGGCAGCTTTCTAGCAACTATCCCCCAGGCCTGTAATGTTGCATGGGATTGTGAACCAAGTGCAGGACCCAGAGCTCAGCCTTGTCCAAGGATATGCGATTGGCCTCAGCCCATCAATGCAGCCTGTCCAGGTCCCTCTTGAGAGCCTTCCAACTTCCCAGGAGATCAACAGTCTCACATAACTTGGCATCATCTGCAAACTTACTGAGGGTGCTCTCAATCTCCTCCTCAAGATCACTGATAGAGCTATTAAAAACAGCTGTCTGCCATGTGTTCTTTGCTGATCCCTACAGATTAGTCACAGCTTTGGACACTGGGTTTCTGATGACACACATCTCCTCTCCAGCAGATATGAAGTCATCTAGTCTTGAACATAAATATTTTATTTTTTTGACAGCAGTAGTAACCTTGACTTATTTTGCTCTTCACACCTAATACTGACATTGACTAGTGTTGCAATCAAATTTGATTACTGCCTCGTTAAACCTCATGCAATTGGCCTCAGCCCATCAATCCAGCCTGTCTAGATTCCTCTGTGGACCCTTTTTACCTTTGAGCAGATTGACATCCATGCCCAATTTAGTGTTGTCTGCAAACTTACTGAGGGTGCACATCCAGACCATTGATAAAGATATTAAACAAGACTGTCCCCAATACTGAGCCCTGGGAAACAGCACTCATGATTGGCTGCCAACTGGTTTTAACTCCATTCACCACCACTCTTTGGGTCTGGCCATCCAGTCAGTTCTTAACACAGTGAAGTGTTGAGATGACTTTTTTTTTTGAGATGTAGAGTCCAGTGAGGTGCAGACTTCATTGGAATTACAACCTCATTTCACTTGATAAGCAAATGTTCAAAGGCTTTAGGTGATGTTCCTGCTGAGGTGAAATCTTCCCGTAAGCCCCAGAAGCCTGCTGTTTGGAACATGACTAGGTTGCTGCAAAATTAATAACTGTGACGGTTTGGGAGTTCCCTGCTACCCCACACTTGTAAAATGACCCAGACTAGACCTCAGCCGGAGCTAGAAGTTAAGAGATGAAGCTCTATTTACAGCTCAGCACAATATACAAGCAAATATATACAGGAATATTTACAGAAATATACAAGTTCAAGGTAATACAGACACACAACTCCCCTCCCAGAAATCAGAGACACCAGGAGGGGCTCCCACCCACCCTTCCACCTTCTCCTCACCCCCACACCTTACCCCAAGGTTTGCCTGAGTCAACTGACCTTCCAGTTCTGCCACTCATGAGTGAGCAGAAACAGCTGAACACAGAGGAGCTTAGCCTAAGTGAGGAGGCCCAACCAGCACTCACAGGTGATGTTAAAGTGACCATCAGCAACCTATCCTGCCTAACCGGGGGGGCCACC
>VWYK01009272.1:0-14113 GCA_013399775.1 Semnornis frantzii | reverse complement strand
ATCAGAGCCTCAGCTCAGGAGCAAGGAGGCAGCAGGCACAGACACACCTTGGAATGGCAAAGGCCTCTGTGCTCCCTGCTCATCTCCTTTTAACCAATACAGCCTGAGACCAGTGGGCCTTTGGACACAGAATAGCCAATCCAATGGCAGTTAGCCAAGGTTTGCCCATATTGGGTGAAGCCATAGGCTTGCTTTACCCTTTTTTGGGCAGAACACAGCCTTGCACAAGGCAACCCTGTGCACCTTGTTTACTGCAGTTGCTGGGCAGGCCACAGACCCCAGACTTAGTGGCTCCAGGCTCTTTGTTGCTTTTCCCATTGTTACTCTGCCCAAAACAGCAGGAGGGAGAGCAGAAAAACATGACTAGGCAAGGCAGGAGAGGTACAAGCCCAATTTGGCCTGCTTAGGCCTACCACGACACCAGGAAAGTCTCTTTCCTCATGTTCTTTTTCATACACCTGTTTAGAAATTTTGGCTTCTTCTTTCCTTTTACCAATAATGATATTTACCCAACATGCGGCTTCTTGTGCCAAGTGAGTTTCAGAGCAGTAAGTATGTTCAGTGACTCAAGTAGTCCCAGTTTTCACAAACTACAAATTGATTTTCCTACCCTGAGCTTTTTTCCTTGAGTCATCTTAACCCCACCTGTACCACAAGTGAAGTTTATCAATATGAGCAAGAACTTGATAGGCTTCTAATCTAATCTTTGTTGCTAATTCCTTTACTACTAGCAGAGTGTTTCCCCTTTTTCCTTTTCATTTTTTTCTCTCTTCACTCTTTCCTCCCCTCAATTGCAAGGAGGATAAAAAAAAAATCACTCCTGCTTTCCAGTAGTATCACAATTCTCAGCTGTTGTTAGTCACATATAACTACCAGAAGCTAATTGGATTTGTTAGTTTAACAAATTGCACGTGGATTGATAATTAGTTTGCAGCCTCAGGTATTAAATCCATTACAAGCAGAACTTATAAAGGGCCACTACCTTCACCAGTGTTTTGAAGATGTGAGCCACGATTTTGCCAATGTCTTACCTGGGAGAAGGTAAGTGTTTATTTATTAGAGGGTTTTTTTTTGCTGGTGTTTGTATGTATGAGCTTTTTGCAGTGAAGCCTGAAGAGTTTTCTGTTTTCTTTGAGAACTTCAAGCTTTTATTCAGTTTGATAATGTCTTTGGTTTTCATTGCTGATTTCTGGGGTTTTACTTGTGCTCCTTGTGTAAGCACTCCCATAACATCAATGGAAGTATCTCACTTATATTTCCACTGACGTGGTAACAGCCCCAGAGGAGCTGTTACCATCACATTCCAGGCACTGGAGCTGTTAGAGTGTCAATGAAGTGTCTCTCATACTTCCATTGATGTGGTAACAGCCCCAGAGGAGTCCTTACAGTGTCACTGTGTGCTTGAGTGGTTATGATGTCAATGGAAGTGCCATTTTAATGCCAGCGTAGGCTGGTTGTGCAGAATTCCATAACTGTGATGAAATAAGGGAATTACTTTGAACATGTTATTTTGGCTACTCAGTTTAAAGTTTGAACGTAAGCCTCGGAAGGAGAGAGGTTCTCTGCAATCTCTTAGTTGTGTGATTTGGTATGCTGAGAAAGACAAAAATCTCTTAGGAATTTGCAACTTTTCTTGGGTTACAAATTATCAACTTACTATAAAAGTGAGTCACAGTATATTTGATGTAATAGAGCATTAATTGTTGTCCTTATTGACCTAGAGAAGTGGTGACAACACCAGCTGTGACTCAAAGTGATGTTGGAAACAGTGTGAAAATGTATTTCATTTTTCATTCTGTCTGGGGTAGGTATAGAGTAAGTTTTGCTCTGTTCATATTCAGGCAATGATGGTTTTCCCTAACTCTCAAAAGGGAAATGCAAAACCTCTTCCAAACTGTGTCACAGAGGAAGAAAGAGATAGAAAGTGAGCAGCAACTGAGGGCTGTGACTGCCTAAAAATTAGCAGAACAGGGAAAAGAGTGTCAAAGGTGCAGCGTGACAAATGCTCTGATGTTGTGTTCTGTAGCCACCTTGCTGTGCTACCGGTGGAGCGCAAACATGACCTCTAACTTCCCAATTCTTCAGTTTCATTAGGTGATGATAATGTGTGTCATAATCTCCTCAGATGTGCACAGTCACTTTGTGGCAGCATTCTTTCACTGAGCATGGGAACGTGTGTGGGTGTTGAAACAGTGATTTGTGCTGGTTCTTTTGCTTGCTGTTCTGACAAGTGTAAGCCAGTTAGTGGGATTCTGCATCCTGACTATTACAGGCTTCTCTTTTCATCTTGATGCCTTCCTGTGGTTTGAACAAACCAGCTTCAAGTTCTTCTGTGGGAATTTATCTGTGCTTAATTTCTCTTGCCATGGCTGAGCAGTATTTTAATGTTGTTTCTTATTTAGTTATGATGTATTTCACTTCACACTGTTTAGTGAAAGCCCATGGGGCAGCAAGTATATGTTATTAAACATGTGTTGAAATTAGTTGGCTGCTGGTGTTGCTTGTTTGGGATATGCTCTGCTCTGGAGGGCTGGCTTGAAACAAGACTTGGCGATACTAGCTGCAGTTCCTTTAAAAAGGGATGGACCCTTGCTTGTATAATGAATTTTCTGAACTCATTCATATCACTCACATAAATCTTTGAAAGGATGGGTCTAGTCCGGTGGACAAGTCACCAGTAAGTTCATTTTTCACAATAAGACCTTAAATGAAAATGTCACAGAAATAAAGCCCAGACAACAGCAACGATAAAGCCAAGTACTCTAGGTGAGTTTAGATCTAAGAACATGTAAGACTCTGCTATGTGGAACATTAGTTCTTTCCTTGAATGCTTTAGGGTTTGCTCTTAAGACATGAAATGACTAAGCTATACTTGTCTTAAGTGGGCTGTCCTAGTGAAGTTCCACTTTTCATTCCACACTGCAGGTATTCTAGTTCACTACTGTTGTAACTTTCTGTTCTCGAGCATCTGTTTATTGTGTCTGCTTACACTTTGCTCCCCTCTCTTTAAAAAAAAACAAAAAAAAACCAAAAAAACTGAACAGTTCCTGCAGTAGTGAGCCTTTATGCATGTTAGTTTTGGATCCCTGAGAGACACTGAACTCCCACAGCTGCTCACTTGTGTACCTACCTTTTAACTACCAGTCTGTAAACCCTTCTTCTTTGGCTCTGCCATTGCTCATTGCAGAGAGATGCAGTATGGAGTGATCTTTTCCATAAGTGTTTTAAAGCCAAAGAATAAATTTCTGTTAGATATGTTTCATTTTGAGAGAGCAGTGGAAGTGGTGTGTTTGGAGGTGTGAGGCTTGCAGTGTTTTGTGATTTTACTTCTGTTATGCAACCTCAGAAGGTCTGGACACAGTGGACAGCTAATTGCATTTCTGCTTCAAGTCAAAAACAAACATAGAATGGTAAGGTTGGAAGGGACCTCAAAGATCATCTAGTTCCAATTCCCTGCCATAGGTAGGGAAACCTCCCACTAGTACAGGTCACTCAAGGCCTCCTCCAACCTGGCCTTGAACATCTCCAGGGAGGTTGTGGAGGACAGGTGATTCTGTGCTCCACAACCTCCCTGGGCAGCCTGTGCCAGTGTCTCACCACCCTCACTGCAAAAAACTTCCTCCTAACATCCACTTTCAATCTCCCCTCTCACACTTCAAACCCATTCCCCTTGTCCTGTCATTGCAAGATCTTGGCAATAGTCCCTCCCCAGCCTTCCTGGAGCCCCCTTCAGATCCTGGAAGGCTACTCTAAGGTGTCCTCAAAGCCTTCCCTTCTCCAGGCTGCAGAGCCCCAACTCTCTCAGCCTGTCCTCACAGCAGAGCTGCTGCAACCCTCTGAACATTTTCATGGTATCCTCTGGATGCACTCAAACTCTTCCATGTCCTTCCTGTGCTGAGGGCTCCAGAACTGTGCACAGAACAGTACAGAGTACATAAATGTGAACAAATGTTGCTGAATGACCTTACAGAGGGATGCTTGAGACACTGTGCTGTGCCAGCTGACATCATTAACTCAGACTGTTATGCTTGGGTCCTGGAACAATCAGACTACAGAGAAATGTTTGGCAGGGGGCACCACATGGATGTCAGTCTTTCTTGCACTCACTGTGATGCTGTGTCTGTGTGATTGTGTGAGAACAAGCAAGATCTATCTTGAGGCATATCAGGCAGTCTAGCTGGAGGTATTAGAAATCTTGACAGAGTAAAGCAGTGTATTAAGGGCTTTCACACTGATGATCCTCTTAAAAATGAGACTTCAGACCATCTACTGTATAGCATGATCCATCTAAGACATCAAAGAACATATGTTCTTAGCCTTTGACTGCAGTCTTGTTGTTACGCTTCAACTGAAAAATAAGCAGCAAGTTTTCAAATAACCAATTTCTCTGCAGTATTGTTTGTATATATGTTCTGTGAAGAAATTGATTCTTGTAGTCAATCATTGAATCAGTGAATTGATTCCTGGTCGAAGCCACTTTCAGGATGAATATTTTGTTTTTAAAACAAAAACAATATTTTTCACACAAAAAACTAATTGAACATCAATCCTTTATAACATGGTTGGATTTGTTATACTGGATGTCTTGTCTCTTTACAGAAGAACTATTTTCTTTTTCTTACCACAGTGCTGTGAATCCCTAGCAGAGTAAGTTCTCGTGGCAACATGTGCCTGGGAATATTTTCTCTTGAGTTCTTCATCTTCATTCTCCCTTGCCCTTGACTTGACTTTCTCCCATCTTTTTTTCTCCTCATTTCACCCAATACAGTAGCTATTGTGTTTGTGATTTTATGTCTGAGCATATAACAGGTGATACTAGAAGATACTCTTCAGCCTGGAGAAAAGAAAGCTTCCAGGAGACCTCAGAGTAGCCTTGCAGTACCTAAAGGGGGCTACAGGAAGGCTGGGGAGGGACTATTGACAAGGTCTGGGAATGGCAGGACAAGGGGAATGGGTTTGAAGTGTCAGAGGGGATACTGAAAGTGGATGTTAGGAGGAAGTTGTTTGCAGTGAGGGTGGTGAGACACTGGCAGAGGTTGCCCAGGGAGGTTGTGGTTGCTCCCTCTCTGGAGGTGTTGAAGGCCAGGTTGGAGGAGGCCTTGAGTGACCTGCACGAGTGGGAGATGTCCCTGCCTATGGCAGGGGGGGGAACTAGATGATCTTCGAGGTCCCTTTCAACCTTATCATTCCATTCTATGTCTAACTGCTTGTGGTAGTTGGAGGGATCCTAGGTGTCCCTTAACAAAACCATAGGGATGGACCTGCTTGTCCCAGGATATAGTAATATTTTTATTCTACTCCAACTTGAGGTATTCTAGCTTAAAAATAGTGTCTGACTGATCTGTCTCCTTTCTCTCCCCTGCCTTTCTTTCCTTCACGTGTCTCTGGGAGCAGTGTGTGTTCTTACCTCAGAGTTCATGGGAGAGATGGCTCCCAGCTGGCAGAGAATTGAGCTGTGTCATTGCCACCCACCAAGGCCTAGTAGGCCCGCGCTGGGGAGGGTGGTTTTGGTCTACCCTCAGGCTGACTGAGAGCAGAAGGGGTGGAGGATTCTAGAAGGCCAGCTGCGGCCTGGTGAGTTTTGTACTTGTTCTACCTGATTACCTTCTGCATATATGCTCTTGTAAGTCTCTTCAGACTTCCCCTCAGTGTGCAGCATCCTCATTCTTACTCTTGGAAAGCGGTAAGAGTCATTTCTGTTCTCCAGTCCCCTGGGTGGCCTCAAATTGGGACAGTACTTCACCTTGCCGATTGGGTTCAGACCCTGAGAGGCAACCAATGCCAAGGTTCTGTGAGAGTGCTTAGCAAATATTTTTGAATGTATGCATTTGTGTTCTGAAAGTATTATCCTAACAGTTGCACCAGACTCTGGTTTGAAAGCATTTCATAATTACAGCAAAGGAAGCCTCCTTTTGCAATAGACTACGACATGCAGATGTCTGTAGCAGTTGTATTATAGAATAGTAAGGTTGGTAAGGACCCCGAGGACCATCTAGTTCCAGCCCCTTGCCATAGGCAGGGACACCTCCCACTAGAACAGCTCACTCAAGGCCTCATCCATCCTGGCCTTGAACACTTCCAGGGAGGGAGCAACCACAACCTCCCTGGGCAACCTGTGCCAGTGTAGCACCACTGACTTGACTGTTGTCTGACTTGAGGCAGTATCATTCTCTGGCAGGGCAAACCCAAGTTCCTGCCCCACAGGAGGTTCGAATGGGGAGTGAAACTGTTTTGCTCCCCCTCACCTCTAGCTCCCGGGGTTTAGAATGTGGGGAGAAGTAGGCGCCAAGTTCCTCACCCCACCCCTGAGGGCTTGAATGGGGGAGAGCAAATTGCCCCAGCATATATATGGCAACTGGACACATTGTCTGGTGGGACCTTGACTGGGACCTAGAGTCAGACCTTGAGTGGGACCTTGAGAGGTGTCTGGAAGCAGGGCAAGGAGAAAGCACAGTCTCTACTTTGAGACTGCTGCATCCTGCCTGCCTGCTGCAGGGAGCTGCCTCTGCTCTAAACCCATGCCGTTGGTGGGCACGCTGCTGAGCAGCCTGTCTGGGCCCTGTGCTGCCCCCCAGGCTGTGCCCGTGGCAGCAGTGTCTGCAGCCACTCTGGCAGGTTTAGTCACACTGGATCCTGTGCCACATTGATCCACTGCTGGATTACAATTTGCAGTTCAAGGCACTGCTGCAAAGGAGCCAAGGGACCATCTCCAAATTCCTACTCCACTGCTATGAGTAACACAGACCTACCCTAGGGCTCCAGGCTGCCTTTATTTGTGAAGTGAAGCTGTTTTGTGGCAAACCTTTTCCAACTGTCTGATTTTCCTGAGTTACTAAATTCCCTATAAGTGTTCTTGTGAAGATCTTCCAGAAAGAATTTGAACCCAATCTAACCAATTTGTGTAGAGTTTGGGGGTGGGGCCTTCCAGAAATAACTACAGATTTTATAATTCCTGCCTCATTAATTGTCACAACCAATTCACATCCTGCAGATGGTAATTTTGTTACCTCTGCCTTCCATCCTTATCTTCACACCCCTGACAGTAGCAGAGGAATCTTTGAGCATAAATACCTGTAAGGTAATTAATCATGTGGCACCTGAAGACAAAGGGAAGCAAAACATTCTGTTGACTCAGGACTTGTGTACTGCTGAAGCTAAAGCTGAATTCCCACCAACTATTCAATGAGACACAGTTTAGATCTTTGCAATTGGCCATTTTCTAATCTTGAAATGACAAAAGATATTGGCATATGAGGTGCTAGCCGGGTAGCATGGGTTGGACAATTTACAGTCACTTGCCAAGGTAATATAGTTCCTGTACTTAACCTATTTACTGAAATTTATTTGTGTCAGTGTTTCTTATAAAACTGCACCTTCACTGGAGAGATTTAAGTTACCTTATTTAGTGTATTCCAGCTTTTATGTGTTCTTGGAAGTTTTTCTTATGTGAAAAAGCTTAGAAGGGAAACAGGAATTTAATTCAACATTCAACCTCTCTATCTGTTATTATTACTTAAACTCATAATGTTTGAATTCAGAAAATAGAGTTTAGTCAGATTTTTCTTCTGGCTTGAATGTGCTCAATACAATCTTAAGGACTGTGGAGTGTTTAATTGTATTTTTTTATTTATTAGATCTGCTCTTAGGTGAAAGTAGTAAAGGTAAGACAACCTTGCTACTGTGTGCTGGTTTGAGGCTAATTGGAGTATTTTAATGACAAAAATTAGATTATAGTCTGTGAAAAGCAAACAATGATAATGTCTGCTTCACTCTCTGGGCTTGCTGAGATGTGTGAAAACAAGGAGACAGACATAGATAACACAGAGTCTCTGGGAGCTGCTGTGTCTTCTGGCCTTTCTGCTGTGTAACCCAGCTAATTCTGCTTGTAACCTCCCTTGCCAATCCTCCAAACTCACTTTGCACAGAAACCAAACCCTGGTGTAAGGTGGAGGGGTGGGAAGAAGGTGGAAGGGTGGTTGGGAGCCCCTCCTGGGGACTCTGATGTCTGGGAGGGGAGTTGTGTTTGTGTATTACCTTTAACTTGCATATGTCTGTACCTATTCCTGTCTGTTGTGTGTATCTCTGCTTGTACATTGTGCTAAGCTGTAAATAGAGCTTCAGTCCTTAACTTCCAGCTGGCTGAGTTCTAGTCAGGGGGATTTTCATAGTGTAGGGGGATGGGTAACTCCCAAACCATCACATCCTGCCACCCACACTTGCGTGCATGTGTGCACATATGCATGCAGATTTCTTCCCATGGACTGAAGTCCTTTGAGTAAGCTTTCAAATGTATGACCAAGCCTAACTCTGTTAGGTGAGACATCAACAGAAATTGTGAAGACAGAAAGAAGTTTTAGATATTAGTAAATGCTCTGGGGGATTTTTTGTAGATTTCTTTAACCTATAGTGTCATAAGTATAGGCTGCACCATTAAATCCTGCTTTACTGTATCCTTCTGGTATTTGTAAGGGGAAAGGAAGCAATGGATATGTCCAGATTTTTCCAACATCTGGCATATTTACAGCAATTAGTTCTGGACAAGCTGTATTGCTGTCATTCTAAATTGCAAGCTCCAAACACATGCACAAAGTGTGATCAGCAATGATTTAGTCAATGAGTGAGTAGTTTATCTTACTCACTTAAACTGCAAAGCTATCAAACCTGACAGGTCTGACTGCTTTGATGCTGTTTTCTTTGATTGAAATGAACTTATAAGAAAAGTTTTAAATCCATCAAGTAAATACTAATGTGAAGCAGTCGATGCAGATATGGTTCAATGAGGCTGTTTTGCTTTGGATAGAATATCTTTATATTGATCAGTGAATCTCTGGTAAAGGAATTTTGATTAAAATACACATGTAATGGTAAAATAGTCCTCAAGAAATGCATAGATCTGCTGAAATCAATAGATATAATATTTAAGGCTACTCTTGCAGGGGAAAAAGGTGTTTGGGTTGTTCTTTGCCAGTTGTCTTATGCATGTGAAAGTCACTGTCAACATGGTTCTATTAACAGTCACTTGATGCCTTTTACTTAGAACTTTAATGGTCTTGAAGTGTATTTACAAAAGTTCTTAGCATTTCCTATACCATAAATAAGTCATCAAGTACTTGGCATAATGATTACCTCAATTAAATTGCTTATTGCTGGCATAACTTTTTGACACTGAGGCCATAAATCACTATTATGTCCATACAGCAAACAGGAACAGTGCTAATATAGACTTCAGCATACAGAAAATTTGGGTTGCAGATATAATTTCCATTAACTGAAACTACTGCACAAATCTCACGTGGGAAAACGGTAGTTTACAGCTTCAAGTGTGGTAAATTGATGCTAGAAATATTTATAACATCCCCCTGGTGCTCTGTGGCTTAGGAATGTATAAAGTATTGCTTGACTTCTTGTTGTCAACTTGACATAGGAAGGGTATCCCAAGTCCTAACTCTCTCATGCCCCTGTGCATATGTAGATGCACACATGCACATCTCTTTGATAGTGGAGGATGCAAGCCTACAAATTCACTAGAACTTGTGAGTTATTAGAATTCACTTGGGACTTTGCTGGTCAAAAATGTGCTTGTTGAAGGACAGAATGAAGGCACGCACCAGGTACCAACTCACACTGATAGTGAATTTCTGCTTGAAATGCAAGTTGCTTGTCCCTTTTATCTTTGAAATGTTCTCTCACTGTTGTAGTGGTTAGTTTCTGCATCACTTGTGAGTTGAATGCATACCTTCAGGGTTTGTTATTATTTCTTTTAATGCTCAGGAAGGGTATTTAATTGGGTGTGACCACTGTGCTTTACATTTGGTTAGCAAAGATTTACTGTGCCTAGATCACCTTGTATGTTATCTTGAGCAGTGAGATTAAGAATCAGAGGATCATAGAATGGTAAGGTTGGAAGGGACCTCAAGAATCATCCAGTTCCAACCCCCTGCAATAGACAGGGACACCTCCCACTAGTACAGGCCACTCAAGGCCTCCTCCAACCTGGCCTTGAACACCTCCAGGGAGGCAGCAGACACAACCTCCCTGGGCAACCTGTGCCAGTGTCTCACCACCCTCACTGCAAACAACTTCCTCCTAACATCCACTTTCAATCTCCCCTCTCACACTTCATACCCATTCCCCTTGCCCTGGCATTCCCAGACCTTGTCAGTAGTCCCTCCCTAGCCTTCTTGGAGCCCCCTTCAGATCCTGCAAGGCTACTCCAAGCTCTCCTGGAAGCCTTCTCTTCTGCAGGCTGCAGAGCCCCAACTCTCTCAGCCTGTCCTCACAGCAGAGCTGCTGCAGCTGCCTGTGGCAGGGGGTTGGAAGTAGATGATCCTTGAGGTCCCTCCCAACCTTACCATTCTATAGCTACCTCTATGCATTGTACATGCATGAAGTAATTTTTTTTCCACTACAGTTCCTAGGCTGCGTAATACAGAACTTGATGTGTGGAAAATCCCTTAATGCTGTGGGCTAGTCATTTATAGTTCTGTGTGATGCTAAGGGAAGATGCTTCCACTATCAAATATGGTGATTAGTCCCTTTTGAATAGAAGAGAAGGATTTCTGGCAGCAGAACTCTATTTGACTGTGAAACCTAGGAGGCTGGGAAAGAAAAAAAAAATCCTTCCACAAAAAAATGTCTCTATCTAGTTGCTCATGCACCAGATTCTGAAAAGAACCTCTAAGCTGTCAGGAGCTGCAATATGATAAAAGCAGGAATGATGAAAAGGAAATGGCACCTTGCAGCTGACCATATAAAAGCATAAATTCCTCCTGGGACTTCTGTGTATAAAAGATAGGTTTCACTACTTTGCTAAGAACACTGGATCACATTAACTTATTCAAATGGGAGGTCAGATCACAGTGTTGAGGTTTAAAGCTGTCCCACACAGTCCTTGATAAGAAAAAAAAAAATGACAAATCACACTTTTGAATAAACTCATTTTAATCCTTTTCTTCCTTTTGAAGTAATAAAAATATCCCTGTCATGCAGTTGCCATTGCATTTAATGGCTGTCATTTAGTGAAATGGGAAAAATGATATCTGAACATAATGCCTTCAAATATGGCTAATAGCATTTTACAGGAGGGAAAAATACTTTTATTTTACACGAATGTGGCTGTTACTCTGTGATTATTATTGAAAATGTAGCTGCTTTGCCTGTTGCAGCCCAGTGATAAGAATATATATGACTCTTTCCTGTCATCCATGTGAAAGAATGGGGAGCTGCATTCTTAATGTCTTAGATAATTGTCAGAGCTCTACAAATTCTCACCCAATTATCACTTCATGTAATTTCTATTGCTATAGCAAGCAAAATGCCACCAGTCATCCTATTTCAAAATGATGCAAAGGTTCTGCTTTTGGGTTTGTTGTCATAAATCTACTTTTATCACAGAGCACATCACTCTTGTTGAGACTTGGGAGGATGCCACCATATAAATGGGCATTAATTAATGCTAATTTTTAATCATAGAATCAAGCAGCTTGGAAGAGACCTCCAAGCTCATCCAATTGAATCAAGCAGGTACTATATGGCTTCTGTGTTGCATTTAAATCCTTTTTACAAATACATTAGTTCTGAGTTCCCTCAGCTTAGTAAAGAACAACTCCATATTACAGAAACATCAGTTAAATGCCAGCCTCTTAAAGCAACAGTCTTAAATAACCATTGGCCTCTCAGGCTGTAGTATTTGCATATTTTAATTGAATCATAGAATCAAGCAGGTTGGAAGAGAGCTCCAAGCTCACCCAGCCCAACCTAGAACTCAGCCCTAGTNCCAGCTCCCTCAGCCTCTCCTCACAGGGCTGTGCTCCAGGCCCCTCCCCAGCCTTGCTGCCCTTCTCTGGGCACCTTCCAGCACTTCAGCATCTCTCTTGAACGTGGGGGGCTGGGACAGTATACAGAATTAAAGTCAGCTTCCACATTGGTACCAAATGAGCTCCTAGTGATTAATTTCTAATTAAAGAGTTAAATATTTAACATTTAAGATGCATAATCTACATAAAGTGAAGGACTCTTCTCAGGTATGCTCCTATTCTACATTGACACTCTCTATAGCACTGTTCCTTTTGGAGCTTCTTATCAATTGGTGTGGTGTTTCCCTGAATCATGTGCTGGTGTTTTCTTCAAGTTATTCCTTAATTTCTCCAAGAGTGGATATTTGGAGTGGTTGAGCAGTTGATTTGGCTGTCTCCATTGTAGGACAGGTTCCAATAGCAGCACTTCAAGGGCCCAGCTCCATATCAATCAGCTCAGATGCTGCTTGCTGGGGGCACCACCTTAAAATCATAGAATTGTCAAGGCTGGAAGGGACCTCAAGGATCAACTAGTTCTGCCTCCCCTTCCATGGGAGGGACAATACAGCAGTTTTCATAGTCAAATGTAGCATTTGGAAGAAGGGGAATGAGGCTTTCAAGACTGCTGGCTGTTCAGCTGGTTACCACAGAAGGGAAGTAGGGATGATAGTGAACCATGAGTGCACTGAACACAAACTGCACAAAATCTCTGAATTGCTACATGACTTATGTGGAAGAATTTTGACCAAGGGTGAAGAAAAATAACCACCAAGATCTTCAGTCAGTGGGTGCTATGGTTTAGAATCTTTCTGAAGATAAGCTTGGACACCTCACTAAATACTTCTTTCTGATGCTCAGGTATGATTTTAGGCATCATTTTGATGTCCTGTATCATTTGAATCAAAGTTGGACATATGACCCTATGCAAACAGTTCCAATTCTCCTTATATGTGCACTTTCTTATTTGCCTTTATGTTTCTCTGTGAAACTGTGATAGTTTGGGAGTTCCCCATCCCCCCACTTTGTAAAGTGACCCAGACTAGAACTCAGCCAGCTGGAAGTTAAGGACTGAAGCTCTATTTACAGCTCAGCACAATGTACAAGCAGAGATATACACAACAGACAGGAATAGTTACAGACATAGACAAGGTAAAGGTAATACAGAAACACAACTCCCCTCCCAGACATCAGAGGCCCCAGGAGGGGCTCCCAGCCACCCTTCCACCTTCTCCCCACCCAAGGTTTGCCTTACACACAAGGAGAATTTTGAGGATTGGCCAGGGGGGATTAGAAGAAAAGTGGTTAATGAAGTTACTCAGCAGAGAGGAGAAGCCAGAGCTAGACCACCTGAGATGCTGTGCCCCCTGGCACCAACTGACTTATCTTTTGTTTTGAGTTCTTATTCCTAAACATCTCAGCCAGCCTATGAGTGAAGTAGACATCACCATTATTTTCCTTTTCACAGCCTGTAGTATAATTTTCTCTATTAAAATATTCCAATTAGCCTCAAACTAGAACAGAACCTGCTAAGGCAGAAATGGATTTTTTTTTGTTTGTTGGTTTTTTTGGGTTTTTTTTTGGCACCAGAAAAATTTTGTCCTTCAAAAATTAGAAATCCATAATTTGTGTAGTATAAATTGGGAAGGTGGTCTGCAGGTTTTGATAAAATGCCTGACTAGTAGGTAATTAACCATACCTTGGCTGGGATATAGATAACTTTTTCACTGAATGAATTAAAACACTTTTCTGCATTTCTCATTCATCCAGTGACTCCAGTATCATCACTGAGCTTTCAGTTGCTATGCTGCTATCCCAAAGTGTTTCAGGTAGACAGGTAGACTTCACTTCAAACATTCTGCTTAAAATCAGAGTTGGTAGTTTGCATATTGAAATATTAGTAGGATCACATTGCATTAATAGACAAGTTTAAGGATGAGGTTTGTCTGTCTATTTTCCTATCTACTTTTTTTCAGTGGCACAAATGCCAAATACAGAACCTTAAGCAACACTTCTGCTTTCTAATGCAACATGTTCCTCTTGTGACTGCAACTATGGGATAAAAGGATTTGCTTTTCATCACAGGCCAAATTAAATTTTAATTTCCTGTAAAAACACAAATGTCAGAAGCAAAACTTCAAGCCAGGACTCTGATCCTGACATCCAGAGGGACCTGGACAGGCTGGAATTGTGGGCTTGAGCCAACCTCATGAGGTTCAACAAGACCAAGGGCAAGGTCCTGCAGCTGGGTCGAGGCAATCCCAAGCACAAATCCAGGCTAAGTAATGCCTGGTTGGACAGCAGCTCTGAGGAGAGGGACT
>VWYK01009270.1:0-23184 GCA_013399775.1 Semnornis frantzii | reverse complement strand
CGTTAACACACCCTCTTGAGGAATGAAACAGTGGGAACTTTTCCTTCAGGACAAAGCTACTCACACTGATTTCTCCTATTTTGTTTTCTTCTCAGTGCTCCCTCCTTCAGTGCTTTACTCTACGATGTGTGCCCAGAATACAGTAATTTCTCCTTGAATCTATACTGCATTGGAACTGCTGACTTTACATTTATGGGGCAGTTTTATAAATATTTCAGTTAAAATAAATGTGGTTTTGATTGAAAGAGATAAAGTGAAAGTTTGAGTGCATTTTTGAACTTGAGTAATTGTGTAAGATGTCTCATCAGTTCTCCTGGAGATATTTCAGTCATTGGGAGTTAATCATTACCTGAAGAAAAACCTATTCAAAGCCAGTCCACAATACGGTGTTGTGTTAGGGAAGAAATGTAGACATTGAGTCATAGCTGTCAGTTAGTCATTATACCTCAGTCAGTCATGATGTGATTCTTTCCAACATTATTCTTGCTTTTGATCTACAGGAAGATACTGATTGGGTGGATGGGAATCTGTCAATGAGAGAAAGGTTCTGCCCATCCTAGTTGGGAAGGATATTTGAGTGCCTAACTCAAACATTGGGTCGCTACAGTTTTTTTTTAACTTTGTGGAAAATATATATAAAGGTAAAGAGGTTAATGTGTTAACACTGACTTGGAAGAGGCCTCTGAATGCCCTTTTACATCAGAGAATGATAGCTGTGCTCAGTAATGCCCGAGAGCCACAGGACAGAACAAGGAAGAATTCAAACAGGTCAGACACTGGTGCTATGGTTGCAGCTGGGGAATTGTGCCAAGCCATAAATGTGGTTATAAACAAACCTCCAGTGAACAGCAAACAGAAGTCTTGGGCTAACACACAGGAGGTGCCTCACTCTGCATTTTCTGTAGACACAGTCAAGAGCAAACTGGTTCCAATTGTGGGCATATCTGGTGCTTACTACTACACAGAAGCAGCTCAGGCCAGAAAAAAGTCAATCCAATGTATCATTCATTTTATTTTTCAGCTGTTTTTCTGGACTTCAGAGCTGGGGAACTTAACTCTCTTGCTTGTCTAGTGTGTGAACTTTCTTGCATATGGGAAAAAAGCAAATGTCCCCTTCTGCCTATGTTATTTTAACCTGAAGATAAAAGGGGATGGGTACATGACCTCCAAGTCAAAATCATGGTAGCAATTTCAAGCAAGATTATCTCATAAACAGTGCTGGCAGTGGACTGAATACACCAATAATATCTTGTGGAAAGTATATGTTTGTCATGTTCTCATGGTGTTCACATTTTCTGGCTCATTTTGTGAAACTTGATCAATATTAATGGTTTTAAACATACACAAAATCAAACAAAAAAAAATTGCAGTTATTTATTCAGACTGTGCTGACACATAACTACTCATAATGCCTGCAAAGCCACATCACTGATAAACACACTCATTTTTACTAGGTCTCCTTCATCAGTTTGCTCATAGAGAGTAATAAAGCCTCTGTTTGTTTCATTCTGAACAGATAATTGTGTCCTCATGTATTACCATCTGATTCATTCTTACCACTTGTACAGGAGTACTTTTCTTCTATTCCCCTGGTGCTCCAAAAATCTCCTCTTAGGTTTGTTGGCTATGCTTGTGTGTTAAGCAATGGTAGTTTGATTTAGCTTGTGTTAACTTACTTTAATGAATCTTACCAGACTTGGCATTTTAGTTGCATTCATCTAAGTTCGCAGCCTTCATAACATATTATTTTCTTTATGATCCTGCTACTATACTTTCTCTGTTCATACAGTGATGCTTGAGGAAAATTGTTCTTTGGAACAAACTGCTTCACTCTTGCAACCAGAACCAGTTCAGCTTTAGGGTTAGACAAGATACAACCTGACCACCCTTCCTGGCTGAAGAAATTCCTTAGAGCAGCTCTTGTGAGAGAAATATGTGAACCTCTTTCTGTTTACAGTGTCTATTAATACTCTAACACAAGCATCACAGAGGCCTTGCTTCAGTTCTACAAGGACAGCAAGTAAATACTGCCAGAAAAGTAACAATCTCATGTCGTGAACAGGGGATTTCCAAATCTAAGCCTGAAAACCTGGGTGGAAGACTGCCAAGCACAGGAGGTTTAAAAGCCAGGAAAAGGTCAGAGAGGGAGCAGAGCTTGCTGAAGCCTATTTTAAACAACCATTTGAGGTATTTGCTCTACCTTTAATACCCATTGCCACTGGATGAGGGGAACTGCTGCTAGCATGGCACTGAGGGACCAAAGTGGGAAAGAAGCATCTTCTGGTGATGATAAGGATCATTATTAAAAGTTTTCTGCCCTGAGGAAGGACAGGAACATTTGCAGTCCTATCCTCTAGATGGTTCTGCTTAAAGAGGAAAAATCAGTCTCTATATGACCTTAATAAGACACCTCTGCAAACACAGCCAAGAGGCTTTATCACACAAGTGCTGTTCTGAGGTAGTCTGGCAGAGTTTCATTTTAGGGGCAGTTAGTACTAAATGAAAACTCAGTTTGATCAGCTTCTACCGCTCAGCAAATAAGCCTGCAGATGGTTGAGAATTGCCTTGTCACAACCTTCAGGCTGCCTGGGTGCTGGCAATGTGAAACAAACCCTAAAAGAGAACCTGGCCCGAGGTTTGCACCTCTCTACCCTGAGAAAAGTACAATAACCAGTGCAAAAGCAGCACTGCTCCAGCTCTGCCAATCTGCATAACCCACCCCAGCTGCTTCCAGTGGTTACTGGCAGAAAGGGCTGAGTAAACACATGGGGAAAATCTATGCACTAATTCGTGTTTTCTTATATATAGGATATCAGAAAGCAAAGTCAGATTGGAGTTTTGGATGCCATTGAGATGCCAACCAGGTCACTAAAGTTTGATTTAAGAGGCATATTCCTATCTTCCTAAACTTTCAAAATGAAATGTTAATGACAGGACAGGCATCTCATGAATTTTCCCTAGCCCCTTCACTCTTTAACAGATAGCGTGGATGTTTTAATTAAAGCTTTGACAGAGAAGTAGATCAAGACTACTGTATCATTTTCCTTTCATGGCATGCTTCAGCAAGCTGATGCAGATTGCTAGGTCAATGAGATATATCAATATTACAAGACATTCCATGTGTCAGGCCAAACATATTAAAGGCTGATGTTAAATTTTAATATAGGTCATGAATCACTTAAACTTATTCAGCCACCCAGAATTAATACGAAAAGTATGAGTAACGAGGGGGATTTTGTTTTGTTTATATATAAGTAGGAGGATGAGGCACCTGAACAAAGGTTCACAGCTCACCTCTGTCTAGACGAACACACAACTCCTTACAGACACAAGCTTAATCATATCTAGACATGCAAGTTCAGCTGGGCAAATGGTGCTGTCCTCTAGTACCTCTCATCAGATTAAGAGTTTCCCTTTCTATTTCAGTAGCATGGATATATTTTGCTATCAGGGAAAAAAACAAAACAAAACAAAACAAAAAACAAACCAAACAAATTCCTCCTCATTGTAGGATGTGCATTGCCGAAGTATCTGATGATGATGTTCACTACGGACTATTATTAAAAGTACTTGTTGCAATAAGGTTACTAATTCTGCACATTTTTGGTAACCTTCTGGTACCTCATAACTTGGATCTGTTACTGGGGACAGCACAGAAGCACTCAGACCTCTACAGAAGGAAGAGGACCATATCTTGGTATCCTGAATAGCAGTAGCTCAAGAGTGAAAGATCATTGTTCAAAAATGGCACAATCATCAGAGATGGTGGCACAGCAAAAGAAATGCTGAGAGCATTTCAACCAGAGATGCGAGGAACAGGCCTATTCATAGCAGAGTTTTTTCCCCAGGGGATGGCGTCTTGAGAGTGACTTCATTAACTGCTGACAGCAGACAGACTGCCCTGCACAGAGGGTGAAAGGGAAACAGTCATCAGATGGCCCCAGCCACAACTGAGGAAACACACTGAAGAGATAACTGGCAAGTGTGGTGCTTTCTTCGCTGTTCAGGAGAAGTTAGTCACATCCCTCAATGTAATGCTCTATTCCTTTTCTGTTGGTAGGGAGATCTTTTGTGTGCAGACTCATTATGTGCATAAAGGGTGCTGCTGTCAATTCAACATACTCTTGGAAATATCCCAGGCTGTGGAAGGTGGGGTCTGAATTCCAGATCAGTTGCTACTTGTAAGGAAAACTCCCAAATATATCTGCATTTGTTACTTTTAATAGTCAGAAGACACCTACCAAACCTTGTGACCTGTCATTCAATGCTTTGAGCTGTTTGACCTCTTGCACTGCATACAGTAACACTTCCCTCACTGCACAGCCAGCAGGCCGTGTGGTCTCTTTGTGTGTCCAGCACATTTACTCACAGAAATGGGGTTGCACGCTCCTAACAACCCATATCCTTCAAACCGGGGATCCTCACTCCCTGCACAAGCTTCGAGATCTCCATGCCTACTAAAATAGCTCGAGGGTGTTTGCCTGCAAGGCACACTCTACACTCAAAAGATCATACTAGACAGCTGATAGATATATCTAACCACAAGGTTTTCTACATGCAATTACTTCCTACTTTGGACCAAAAATATGCAGAAAAACCAAGTTGCCTTACCTGCTGTTCCCCACCACACTGGAACATTTTTTGGGTGCAGAGCGGAGTCTCCAACATTGCAGCTGTCCTTGCACCACAGCTCAGCTTTCCGCTGGATCACAGAGACCTTCTCTTTCTCCACATGGCAGCTGTCCTGCTCCTTGCCAGCCCTGAAGCCAAGCCTCCTTTTTTAAAAGCATGCCACCATTCTTCTTCTAATTTTGGTTTTCATTGCAAATTCTCCAGACTTACTGGCTGTCTGTGTTTTGAACATTAATACTTTGATTATTAGCTCTCTTTAGCAGATTTTATACTCTCCAGACTCTGTCTTCTCTAGAATGTTTAAAGAAAATTGGTCTGAAATGCCATTAGTCAAAAGTCCTATTCTTCCCAGAGGAAACACTAACAGTCCTTCATAACCAAGCAGGCTATTTATAGGAATAGTGACAACGTACAGTGAGCATGAGGCAGTCCACACAAGATATGATGACAGAGGCTGTTCGTAAAATGAAAACTAGAATTCATGTGCTGTTCATCAATAGAGATTTAAGCAACCACTTTTCTTTCCCCACTCCAGAGTGAAGAAATAGAAGTCCTCTGAGCACAGGGACACACAGAAAAGCGTCACTGGAATAATTAATCTATTATTTTAAAGAGTATTGTTGAAGCCATTCTGATTTGTAAAGTTTTTATATCAATTATAATCCTAATCCACTCTTCTGCAATGCAGTATTTCCACCTCTTGGGGACTTGCTTTCCACCCAGGTCACACACACTTCCTGAAGGTGCTTCTTTCCCATAAACTTCATTGCCTGCCTACCTTAACAGTCATAAACCAAGGTTCCGTGATCTGAGTAGCAGAATACAATCAGTTTGGGATAAATAGCCAATGAATCCCCAGACAAAACCAGAAATGACAGAGAGGTAGAATTAATTTAGAGAACGAGAAAGGAAGCATCAATACCATCTAGGTTGTGGGTTAGAAAAGCAAACAGCTACCACATCCTCTTCTCAGATATGAAGTGGGAAACTAAGTGTAAAGGGCAGAAGCATGCTGCTGTACACATAATTTCCTTGGGCAGGAGATGAGGAGCTGGGGGAGCACTGTAAGGAAATGGAAACCACAGAGAAAGTAGGCAGGGATGAGATCCAGTGTAGGATTAGGGTTGCGCTTAGTGGAGAATTGGTAAAAGCTGAGAAAGGGCACAGGAAGGGCATTACTTGGAGCAAGACTGTGACTGTGGCACAATGGTGTCAGGAGCCCACTGGTCCCTTCCCTGTGTCCAAGCTACCCTGCTATAGCAGGTTGGTGAAAGCACAAGCTGCTCACTACAGCTGGGGAGCATGAGGCCAGGCTGGGCTGAGCTGGCTCTCAGGCAGCAGGTGAGACTCAGCGCATCAGCAGGACCAGAGATCTCCTCTGGCCTCACACCAACACAGCAGCCCAGACACAAGTAACAGGTGCTGATATGCATGTGCATATATTCATACAATACAAAAAGACCATTTTCTTGGGCTTTTACCATCATTGTGGCACGAGAACTGTGACACAGCAGGGAATTCTAACAGTGCCCTTAAAGACTGAATTAAATATCTACAGAAATAACTGGCAATAAAGCTTCTCTACTGAACTTCTGGGCCAGGGTCAATACAGTGCAAAAGTACAATATGCCATTATGATCATTTTAGCATGTAAGTACTGTTAATTTCTTAAAATATATTGGACCAAAGCTCATAGATACCAGATACTTTACTAGATCTGAGACAGGTATTTTCCTTGTTATTAGTTTTTGGGGTTTTTTTGTTTTTGTTTGTTTGTTTGGGTTTTTTTTTGTTTTGGTTTTTTTTTAAACTTAAATAAGTGCAAGCTCTTAATAAGTGCACTTTGTCAAGTTCTCCTTTCAGTACAGTGTTTCTAGCTACATTTCTAGCACATTATTCTCTCACTTTCTTTTTTTTTTTAGCTAATGATTCAAGGAGGATGGGTATGCAAACTCCAATGAGCCAGGATGCCAGACACATACTGGGGAGAAGCAACTCAGGTTGACAGTGCATTGTTGTGGCACTTACCTTTTGTGTACCAATTTAACACCGAGGCTGCTGGAAATTATACTGGTGAGCTGTACTTGTCCACAGGTGGCATCTGCTTTCCCTTTTGGGAGGAGACCTTATATAAACAGTGAAGTCATCTGAATTTAGACTTTGACACCTAGACTTGCCACCTAATGGGTGGGACTGAATCAGGAGTAAAAAGCAGCAGATATTAACAGATTATCATGATTAATAGCTCTGGGAAAATAATTTTTTAAGCTGTCTCATTAGCAGTACCTGAAAATGCATTTAAGGATGTTTTGAATTATATAAAAAATTCACATGAAAAGAGAAAGACGGAGCCACTACAATACAGACAGTTGGGTTTTGTCTTTGATTCCTGGAGGAATGCATTACTAATAACTAGAACTGAGTCTGTCCTTAGATGTGTACCCCAGGGAAAAAAGATTACCCAAGTTGTCTGTAGTGGTAGCAGCTCATTACTATAATTTTTCTTTTTTCTTCACACCAGCACAGAATTACAGTATTAATATCCTTCTTAAATAAAGATCTGAGGCTAGATTCATTCCATGTAACATTCTGTAACTTCTGATCCTGTTGATCAATTTTATTTTTTTTCAGTAATCCATAAGGATCAAGAGTCATGGAAAATTTGAAGGGAAAAAGGATGTTTGTTAAACATAACTCTATGTGCACAAACAGTAAATAAGATAATATTTTATATTTCCTGTAATAAAATGCAGAGGCTCCCCTCATACCCAGAAATCCACTGCTCTTCTTCAGTGCAAAGCTTCACTAGTAATATACACTTCCCTGAACTAGGTAAAGCTCACAACTGCAAGAACAGTGGTGCTAAACCAGAGGTTCTAATATGCAATGAAGGAATTACATGTACAATTATTTTTTAGAGGTTGAGCGAAATCAAATACCATCGCCACTTGTGACAGTCCACCTCACTGAACGCATTGAATTTGCCTTGATTAATCCCAGAGAGCAAAACTGCAGCTACCTGGCATAAAAGGTCTTTTCTTTTTTTTTTTCAAATGCAAAATTAAGTCATAGAAGAACCCAAACATTTTATGGGACAAATTCTTCTTATATATTCAAGACGGCCAGGGCCTATGTTCCTGAAGATATTTTCCTAATCTGTGGCTAAAATTTTGGGTCCAACTAGTGCTAAATTAAGTCATCCACCATGATGGGCAAATATTGCCTGTACTTAATTTGTAGGTATAAAAGATGCTCGAGGTGATGTTGGTGGAAGCAGTTTGTGCTATTACTTCTATTACATTGCTACTTCAATCAGAAATAAGAACTTTGTGGTAGAAATTGCACAGATATCATTAGATAAAATTCGCAGCCAGAAATTCAATACAGCAACAGAAATAAATTGTGGAGTGCATCCCATGCACAAAAGTGAGCACAGCAATGGGAACTGACTCAAAATGTGATGAAGTCTGTAAATAAACAGAGGCACAAGACAATATGAACTGTGGAGGAGCTTCATGGTGCTGCAGGAATGAATGAGCTTTGCCTCTGCTCTTTGAGGCCCACTAAACACTGTGCTGGGGAGAAATGCAGGCACTGCTCAGGGTCTGCCCTAGACCAAGGACAGTGTAATGAATTACTATTCAGAACAGAATCTGTTATTAAGTATGTGTAGTTTATTTTGCCAGTGATAACCCTGAAATGTAATGCAGTGTTAATAGTCTCAAAATATTAATTAGGAAAATTCAGAACAGTCAAACTAGTCCTAATTATTAAAACAGTTAACTATTACACTATACAGTGAACAATTACAGGTGACACATGGGACTGAAATCTTAGCAGACATCACAGATCATTTCAGCACAACTTTACAATTGTGCTGAAAAGACATTAATTTTAAAAAACATTAATAATGGAATAAAACACCTGAAAAAGTCAGAATGGGTTTTAGGCTGCATAAATAGACTTTCATTCATGTTTAAAAAATAAAATATTGAAGTGATGCAGAATTACAGCAACCCTGACACAACAGCTAAACTTCAGCATAGTATTATCATAGCCAAAGCAATTTCTGAAAAACCTTATAAAGTAAAGCATATGCCAGTATGCTTATTTACACAAATTATCAAAAGAAATTAGTATTCACAAACTTATCTGTATATCGGAATGAATTAACTTTGGTTTTGTGTCAGTATTTCATCAAGAAACTTTTTGGAACCACAGAACGATTTTTTTTTTTTTTTAAAAAAAAAAAATTCATCAATTGTGTAATTGTGTGTAGCTTTTGTATTCTTACCTGTAAAGTGCAGTCATGATGGGAACAGATCTATAATATGTGCTATGAAGCCTTTAACCACTCGTTGCACTACTCTCTATTCAGGACAGACCTTTCACTTCATAAAGTGTTGAATGCATTACCAGGCCCATCATCCAAAACCTCTGCTAGACATATCATTTGTTTGTACTGTGGTAATAAAGAGATTCCTGGCATTCTGGTATTCAGAAATCAGAAGCAATATATTAGTTCTACTTTTCCTCTGCTACTTAAAAATGAACACGTATGATATAGCACATAGTTTAGAAGACTAAGAAGATAGTATCTTATTGAATGACAGATTGTCTGGTTGATTTACATGGAATACCAAGCGCTCGTATGAGAAAAGGTTAAAATTAGATTGACGAGCAAATGTGCTACCAGACTGCTGGCTGACAAATGGCAAAGTTATGCCAACGTATTACTTATTCTGGAGGCGCCTAAGAAGCAAGCAGGAGGATAGTAATTCATGTGCTAGAATACATTCATGTTTAGCATAAACATAGAGTCCTCGGGGTCTGCAACAGGAACATATTAGCTATATGTAATTTATGTCAACAAATAAGTCAGTGGAACAATTTCACTATTAGATATGGAAGTTGAATGACTTGGGTTTTTCTTAAGTCAGGAGGGGGCTGCTCTACTGTCATTTAAATTAGCTCAGAATAATGCCCTGTTTAATGACTACATTGTTCTTCCAGTAAATTGAGTATTGTGCCACATCCTCCTTCCTCCAACCAGTCACACAATGAAAATACAGATCGGTCATGGAGCTTTTCACAGTGTCTCTTAGATTAAAGTCTGACTGCTTCTTGGTCACTGTCAAGAGTGGTCTAGTTCGGTGGTGGTGACTCCTTTATTTTTCTCCTTTCTTTCCAGAAGGTTCTGACGAGAACCATGCAGTCAGCTATATTAAAGCCAGTTGGTTAAGAAATGTCAATTAAGGAAAAAATGTAACTTGCCTAGTTGAAGGCACTTTGCTGCTTAAAATTCAGCAGTGAATGTCCATCACGAACTGACCTTCGTGCTCTGTGCACTCAGCAGATCTGAAAATACAGTTCTGTGAAGAGATGGGTGTTCAAATCAATATGCCAGAGGTGCAGGACACCACTGTAAGCATTATCTTTAATGATTAGTGGCAGAATAATAGCCATAATCAATAATAACCTGTCAAGTGTGTCTCAATTTGGTCTATAAATGGGAAATACTGTTCTGAAAGAGACAGAAACAAGTTAAATTACTCATAGCTGCTACTTCTTAACTCACTCCATAAAGCTTAACTAGTTACTACTCAAAATTTTAAAAGCTGTATTAATTTATAAAGTGGACAATATGAAATGTTACCTTTCTCCCTTTGAAGTTCATGGAAATTCTGCAGCTTACTCCTGTAGAATTACAGGTTTGACTATAGAGTGAATTTTTCTCTATGTGAACGTGAATTCCACAGGAATTTGTGGAGCAGACAATAAAGGATTGAACCCACCCTTCGCTGGAACAACTCTTTGACGTTTTGTTAATACGAAACTACGGCAAAGCTTTAATGGGCCCAGATCCATTTGCCAACCTGTTTCCTTAGGGAAAAGTGTTCTTACTCTCTTTCAAGTAGCCATGACAGACAGCATGTTAGAGGAGGGAGCTAATTGTTCCCATTAGTCATCACCTTGTCAGGATGACTGGCAGTCATTTGCCTTCAGGCTTGCTTGGAAAGCTAAAGCTAGTTAAGATCTTCCTAAGTCTGGACTGGAGAGACACCTCTAGACCTGCTGCACCTCAGTGACACCTGAAAAGCTGGTCTAATATTTTATACCAGGTCTTTAATATGTCTGTTTTGGCGTTTTTGTTGTTTGTTTGTTTGTTCGGTTGGTTGGTTTTTTTTCCAAAGCCATTGTCAGGTAACAAGGGAGGGAAAAATGAATTTTGAGGTTTGAATCACAGCAGGATCTCCTTTCAGCCTCCTCCCCTCTGCAACATTATTCTTGCAAGTGATTGATGACCAAAGATATGCAGGACAATTTGTTACTATCTATAACAATCCACTAGGGTGCAAAATAGCCTCCATAAAAAGAGTAGCCATTTCTGGAAAAAAATTCTGCTTTTTAAAGCTATGACATATTGAATGGAATTTACAGTCAAAGCCTTCACAAGTAGCTGTTGGAAGCAGCTATTGAAGTAGATATTAGGCTAGAATCAGATCTTGTGCAAACAGTTGTAGTTCCCATGAGTATGATCACACTGACAGGCTGGTTTCAGTCCTTTAGGCAAGAGAGAGGCAAAAAAGTGAGAGACGCTAGCAGAGCATCTGCTAGTTAGATCAAAAAAAGTCTGTCTTGTTGGCAGAGCTATTGTCCTTTGGTCACACCAATCCTAATTGGAGTCCTGCTTGCAGCAGCAGATAAAACCTGTGACAAACATAGTCATGCTGACATTGAGGTGGATGCCAAAACAAGATAATCACAAGTACTTGAGACTGAAAAAAAAATCCCTAAACCAACCAACCCCAAAAACAGCTGACACACAAAAACCCCAGCAGAGGAGGAAAGCCTTGCAGTGTGAAACTTGAAAAAAAAAATTCTCCCCAGTCCTTATTCAATACAAAAAAACAATCTCAAAAACTGCAAGCACGTGTGCCTGTATCAGATCCTTTTCCAGAAACTCAAGTCTGTGTCTGTGCACTTCTTAGCCCCAGGCTAGGGGGTATACAAAACAGAGAAATACTTTATATTTCCAGACTTACAGAACTTTTATTCATGACAGGCTATGAACAACCCCATTTATTCTAGTTTCTCTTTGAGTCTTTTCTTGTGCCCGGCACAGCAACTTGGCCTGGTCCAGAAGTGATTCATCTAATTGCTTTGAAGAGTGACAAAATCTCTGGCAGAGATTAACAAATGCTTCTTGTAGTCCACATCTAAGAGCAAGATTGTGTAGGTCAGTTGCTGGCCTTGCCTGGGGGGCACTGATGATACAGTGTAAGGCTGAGTGTCCAGCAGAACCAGAAGTGAACACAGCTGTCTGAAATGTGAAGGCAAGCTGATTCCCCTTTACTAAAAGGGATACTACAAAGAGCTTCTGAGACTTTAAGTAGTGATACCCTCTGAGGATATGGTTAATTTGTTCATTAGATTCACACTGTACTGCAGATAGAGACAAGGCAGTAAAAACAATTACTTCTGTTGTCCTCCCTCCTACCTTCCCTATCTGAATTAGTAATCTAGATATATATGTAAGTCATCTTTTATGATCACTGAAAGGTCTTATCGAGTGAACTTTGGAAAAATGAGCAGCCTTTTCGCTATCACTAAAAACACTTTGCACAGTTTTGTTTGGTGCAGATTTTTCACTGAGCCCCCCAAGATATCAATTTATTGTCAGAGCTTTGCCTCCTTCCTGAAAAGGTGTTTGCTTCCTTTATGCTGTTTTGAAGGAACACATTTTTAATTGTCTTTGCTCTTACAAAGATATAATAACAAAAAGTATGTTCCCTAAAGCAGAAGCAAATAGACTAACTTTGAGCTAACAGGAAAAAGGTTCCTCAGTCTGGTCTGGGTTGAATCTTTGCAGTCTGCTTGGCTTCCCCAGAATTCCCTTGTCGTTTGGCTCTTCTTGTATTCGTCTGTCACATATGAGCTACTTGTCGATTCTCCCTGACCCTGCCTGGAGCACTTGTGTTTTTGGTGCTGCTGAGGTTTTGATTAGATTCATATTTTTCTTTTCTCTCTCTATCTTTTTTTTTTTCCTCCCCCTTGCCTGCTGTGTAGTGAAGGCACCCCTATGCATCTTATTAAGCAAAAGACAATTATGGCTTTTCCCACTGTGCTAAAGGCAACTCTCTTGCTGTCTTAATGATGAGTAAAAACACAATAATAGAAATGTGAGCACATGCATTGTATTGTGCAAAGGCAGGATAAGGTTTTGCTTTTACTAACAGGTAACTATAAATGCACCATAATTACATCCTATGAACGGGAGTTCATCTGTTTTATTTCAGGTTATAACGAAGATGCCCTCTGCTGGCTGCAAAATAAGGTGTTACCTAAGTTCTTGGGTAAGAACAGCAGCAGTGGGACAGTCAGGGTGTGAGGCTCTCCCGGGTCTGTCCGCGCAAACTGCTCTAGCAACCAGAAGCAGCTGCCGTGGGGACAGCCTGAGTCCAGACCCCTCTGAGCCCAGGGCTTGCCATCACTCATTCAATCCAAGAGCCTGGTTAAAAAAAGGACAAGTCCCAGTGGTTGGGTTTGCTGATGAACGCAACACTGATTAGGAAATTAACTGCAGCCTTGAAATGGGGCAGCATCGTTGATGGCAGGGCTGGTCAGATGATCACCGTCTGGAACAGATGAACTGTGCATACACTCACCGTAACACATGCAATGCTATGGTTCGTCCTGGATTGTCTTCCCAGAGAGGACTGGCTAGGTTCATCTGCAAAATATTTCAGGGAATTCCTGGAACTGCTCAATTTCTTCTTTTAAATAACCGAAATCTGGATTGTCAACAGTTTGTACTAAATTTGCTCTAGAATGGAGCAGCTTTACTGTTTCTAGAGATGTGAAAGTGAAGATGGAGCTACATCACTCTTAAATACAAGTATCATTTACGAAGGAATAACTTCAAACCAAGGGTTCCCTCTCCCCTATGCAAGCTTGCTTCACTACTGCTCTCTTTTTTCTGTAACTTCTGTGGTCCATGGCATAGTGACTGCAAAAGTGGCAATGTCTTTTTACTATGTGAAGCCTGTGACTTGCTGATGAGCTGCCTCCTTTGTACTCATGTAGAAACCCTCTGTCTAACCACAGCTGGAACTTGTTGAACTATGGAACGTGAGCAGAGCAGGGCTGAAGGTCATGAACTTATACACACAGCTGGTAACTTCTGGAGCATTTTAATTTACCTAGCTTAAAGCTGTTTGAAACCTAGTTTAAATTCTGTTATGGCAAAGAAAGCAACATTTGGAGCTCTTTGAGTATCTGCTGCTCCAGCTGCACTTGAATTTATGTCGAGGAGACATCAAAAGACCTGAAGCACATCACCCTCTCAGCTGCAGCCCCTGCCACAAGCCACCCTTCCTCCTCCCAGGGCTGTAGCTGCCAAGGCACCAAGGCCCAGCTCTGATACAGCCCAGCTGCACAACCAAGCTGAGAGTCTGTGGAGAGATAAAAAAAGTAAAATTATAGACAGAGGTAGGGTTATTGGGACAGGACTGTTAATAGCTCAAGAATTCAGGAAGGAAAGCAGGAACATCTAAAGCTTTAAAACATAAAGGAAGAGTAAGGCCAGCCAGGAAGCGTCAGTCAGTATGCTGGGGCAAGCCATCAGGGGCACTGACAGAGCTTGGCAGAATATCAAAATGTGGTCACACTGAAGGTCTGCTCCAGTGTCTGCCTGGCCATCAAAGCCACTTGTGGGTACCTTGCTGGGTGAGAGTGTGCTTATGCTTAGACTAATGGCTTGTGAAATCCCGGCTTTCATTTCTCTGGGATAGTTAATAAATAACTGTTTTATGCGCCTGCTTCTGTGTGTCCTGCTTACAGATTATCTTTGAGACTGGCTAAATGTATCTGATACAAAAGCTAGAGTATAACGAACACCTGTAAATACATTTCCATATTGCTTACATTCACTGGAAAGCAAGAAAGATTGTGTATTTTTTCATTGCTCAAAAACATTTCCCACTGGGGAAAGACTGAAACACACAAGGGAAGAGTAATTTTCTATTTGTGTTTGAAGAAAGCTAAAAATATTTATCTAAGCATCCTATTTATGAATACATTTTCTCTTGGCCTTCTTTTAAACCACTGTTTTATTTCTTTATCCTTAAGTGCTTTACAGTTTGTGCTAAAAACCATCAGACCCGTGTGGGAATTTCACTGGGGAAAATTCTGACTGCAGATGACAGCTTTAGGAACAGTGGCACTTACACACACAAATCTTTTCCCAAATGTTTTTCCCCCTGGTAACAGCATGCTAGGCTCTAAACCAATAAAGCTACTTAGAAAACTGCATGAGCAAGCCTGTCTGAACACCTGTAGTGTGCACGTGGGAAATTTTTACGGTGCTTAGCTTAAACAGTTGAAGTTTACCTGCTGAGGAGTTGTCCTTTCTTCTTGGAAAAAAAGAATGGTATTTTCCTGTGATATGATTTCTTCTTTCCTACAGAAATAGGCTGCACAGGTTTCTCAGGCGGTAGATGCAGCTAGACCTGTCCTGAAAAGGCAAGACTGACTCATTCCACGTACAGGCTTTCGCACACTCCCTCTGGTCACTGCACTGTAAATCTTCGCTGCTCTGACATCAGCTTGGCTTTTCTTAGTAACTGGAGAAGCTGCCAAACAGAATAGGTTTTGTATATCCTAACCCCTATTCTGGATCGAAATAATGGACCAAGACTGAAAGCCAAAAGCCTCAGATTTGTTTGGGTTAATCAATGCCAGAATTTGTTGGCTGGGGAATGACACAGATGATCTTTCTCAGTTGAAAGAGTACATCAGTATTGCAAGCGTTTGGAAGGTAACAGCATACACGTCTTAAATGCTACCAAATAATACACTGCCTTTCAGAACAAGATACTGCTGGACAGGATAGGATTGGGTACCTTATTTCATCACATGTGAAAGTTTGCAAATAATTTTGAAGCAGTTGATCAAAGCAAAAGAAACAAGTGCAGTGAAGTGTGCACAGGAGGAGTAGGAGTACAAACTTGTATAAATATTCTGACACATAAAATGCATTTCTCATGTTTCTGCAGAAAGTGAGGTGGTACAGCTTTAGTCAATCACAAGTTTGCCTAGGATGGTGGAGCTATGATAGCATAAATTAAATCTAGAAGGGGAAAGTAAAACACCACCTCTTACTTATCTTTTTTTTTTTTTTTTTCTTCCCCTGAGAACAACTGACAAAGACTGTCAGGAAAATGCTTTAGATTATTCTGACTTGGTCCACAAATATTCTAGCCCAATACATGCAGTCAGTCATCAGCATAGCTCAACTATCAACAGCGCTTTGTTACACCACTGTTAATGCATTTATTGCACCTGTCCTGTTTAGTTTAGAAAACAGAGCACCTAAAGAAAGGCTGCTTTCTAATTACTACCAAACAATAAGGTATGCACCTCATCTTGCACAAAATTCTTAGTATCAGTATGAAATCATCCCACATGAACATGATGCCTATCAGTACTCTGTTAACAGGAACAGACGTTATTAAATGGCACGTTTGCAAGTAAGTTTCAAAACAAACAGTATGCAAAAGGATAGAGTCAATGTCTGAATGAGCCAGTTGGTAGTGAGTTTTATTATGTATAATAAAAGTATATTACATAAAGACATTGCATTATCGCAGATTGCCTGACAGAAGTGATACATCCTTACTGTATCACGCAAAAGATATTATATCTGAAAGCATTCATTCTTATCAAATGAATTTGGAGTTACAGTAGGAGAGCTAAGTTTGTCATAAGGCCAATTAGAAAAAGCAAATAGCTAGCAGAAAGTCTTTCCAGTCTTAATTATTCTATTGCATCCAGCTTTTGTAAGGGAAACCTCAGTGAAGGGCAAGTGTTGGGAGGATGGAGCCAGGCTCTTCTCAGTGATGTCCAACAATAGGACAAGAGGCAATCGGCACAAGAAAGAGCATAGGAGGTTCCACCTGAGCATAAGAAAAAAACTTTTCACTGTGAGGGTGACACAGCACTCTAACAGTTTGCCCAGAGAAGTTACAGAGCATCTTTCAAGGTCCTTTTCAATCCATAACATTCTGAGATTCTGTCAAAATAGTTATTTGATATTAACTCAGTGTGGTAGTGAACAGGAATCATGCATTAAAGGAGTAACTTCCTCTAAAAATTTTCTGTCTTCGTCTTCTCATCCAATGCATTTTAGTGAAGCAACATACTAGGTCAGTAATTAAATTACCACAGATTGGAAAAAATGGCATTTCCTCAGTTACATAAGTCCAAATGTTTTTGGTAGCATACAGCATGAGGGGGGTTTCTCATAATTTATAGTAAGAGCCATCATTGTTGAGGATGTCTCTATTGAATAAGCTAATGTACATCAAGTTTTGGGATGTCTACGTGAGTCTCTTTTGGTAGCTCCACTGGAAGCACCTTCACTCTCAGTACCTTGCATTGCTATCATGCGACCTAAAGCCTGGGCTGCACACTGCCCCAGCTGGCCCACCCAGCAGGCTGCCTGGCCTGTACATGTCAAAACTGGGTATATAATGTAAAGGGCTGTCTGCCACAGGGGAAAGTGTTCTCCAGGGCAGCACAGCCTGCAGAAAGCAAGCCTCCCCGCTTTGCCTATCCAGCACCAGGGGCAAGGTGCAGGCACCCACTAGATCACCCAGCCACTGCTCTCTGCCACTGGGTGCACCCTTGAGCTCCCAAGACTAGGTCAGAGTCCCTTCTCCTGCCATACACATCAATATGAAGCTATGTCAAAGACTGTGTGACTTGTCTGAGGATACACACTGTTTTACTGTACTTCTTTTCCAACCCTCACTTTGGGCAGGGCTATCCTCTATCTGAACCACACAATCAGTAGTGATGATCTTGCCAATAGGATAATAAAACCAAAGTTTATCTTTAAAGAAGTAAAATGCTCAAAGATTGCAGCTGGAAGAAAAACATCCGGGATAATTCTTTTCTTCCAGTGAAGCATGATCTCTGCTTTCCAGAACTGGTACTGCACTTGGGAAGAAAAAAGCAGCTCGGTGCTAGAACTATCAAAGTTGCCCTCCATCTCCAGCCTTGCCTTTAGAAAACTGGTTTACATTTACAACTATAGCAAGCAGGCCTGTTGACATACAGCTTTCCATGCAGGCTAACATAAAGGACAACAGAGTTCTTGCATTCAAATCAGATATTCATCATATGCTTTTCATACATATTCACCCAACCCTATCCAATCAACTAGACTATGGGACTAAGTGCCCCATCCAGTCTTTTCTTAAATACCTCCAGGGATGGTGACTCCACCGCCTCCCTGGGCAGCCCATTCCAATGGCAATCACTGTCTCTGTGAAGAACTTCCTCCTAATATCCAGCCTACACCTCCCCTGGCACAACTTGAGATTGTGGCTACAACCTCCTTTCAGGTAGTTGCAGACAGCAATGAGGTCACTCCTGAGCCTCCTCTTCTCCAGGCTAAACAATCCCAGCTCCCTCAGCCTCTCCTCTCAGGGCTGTGTTCCATGCCCCTCACCAGCTTCATCATTCTTCTCTGGACACATTCCAGTAATACCTCAACATCTCTCTTGAATTGAGGGGCCCAGAACTGGACACAGTACTCAAGGTGTGGCCTGATCAGTGATGAGTACAGGGGAAGAATAACCTCTCTGGTCCTACTGGCCACACTGTTCCTGATACAGGTCAGGATGCCATTGGTTCTCCTGGCCACCTGGGCACACTGCTGGCTCACGTTCAGCTGCTATCTACCAGTACCCCCAGGTTCCCCTCTGCCTGGCTGCTTTGGAGCCACTCTGTTCCCAGCCTGTAGCACTGTTCGGGGTGATTGTGGCCAAAGTGTAGAACCCTGCACTTAGCCTTGTTAAATCTCATCCCATTGGACTCTGCCCAGCCATTCAGCCTGTCAAGGTCCATCTGCAGGGCCCTCCTACCCTCCACCAGATCAACACCTGCTCCTAACTTGGTGTCATCTGCAAACTTACTGATGATGGATTCAATCCCCTGATCCAGATAATCAATAAGGATATTGAACAGGATCGGGCCCGGCACTGATCCCTGCGGGACACCACTAGTGACAGCTGCCAACTGGATGTGGCACCATTCACCATCACTCTCTGGGTCCAGCCCTCCCGCCACTTCTTGACCCATAGAGTGAATCTGTCCAAGCCATGAACTGCCAGCTTTGCCAGGAGCTTGTGGCAGACAGTATCAAAGGCTTTGCTGAAGTCCAGGTAGACTTTCCTGTGTTGTGTGAGAGAGTGACTTTGAAATGTGGTTTTTAAAAAATTTAAATTTTGTTTTAACAAAGATAGAGGAAGTAAAAACTAAGACCGTAAAGCAGAGAGCAAGTCTGAGCGCTTCAAAAATACATACACAGGTTTTACCATAACATATTTGGGCTTTCCTCCAATAAAGGAAGGGCTAAAGGAAAAAGACAATGCATTTTTTAAATGTTTTTTATTCAAAAGTTTTCAAAGAAATAAAACAGAAAAAAGCTAACAATCTAATCAAATTTACAGTTCAAAAATGTCTTTTGGCGTTTAACAACAAGTCCTAGGAAACAAAACTACAGAGTTATCTTGAACCGGACAAATAAGTTACCACTGGCAAGTTTGTGGCACTAGTAAAACAAAAATAAAAAATTAACTCTCTTGATCATATAGATATCTCTATGAAAATCTTTTTTTTTTTTTTCAATCTGTACAAAAGGTCTTTCTTCATAAATTAATTTTTTATAATTTAATGGCTGTCTACTATGTGATGTTTAAGTAACTGATTATTTCTTTATGTACAGAGGTTAAATTTCCCAAATCTTACCCAGACAATGAGTATGGCACTTAGTTCAGACACTTCTGGCAGCAGCCCTTCCCTCCCTCTATCACAGCTATCATACTGCAGTTTCAATTAACGCAAAAGTATCAAGTAGTGAGAGATCCAGGTTTTGAAAGTTACCAGATACAGGGAAGGTGCTGCAGGAAGTCTGGACTTTTACAAAGCAGTAATATTCCAGGGAGCATAGAACCAATAATACCACAACTTTTTAAAAGAAGAAAAAACAAAAACACATCTCTTATGACTATGTATTTCACTAGAATCTACACTTCTCAGAGCAGCAATTTACTTTTGAAACTATGAAATGTCACCGACATCTATACTCCAATACTCACACAAAATTTAAAAACTAAAAAATACTTGAAAGTAACAACTGCTTAGCCCTAGCTCCCGAGCTAGGATGATTTGGTCTGTGGAAACAGGGAGGGCCAGCAACCTGTCCCGATACAAAAGGAAATAAACTTTGAGGTAGATAACTGATCATATACAGCTGACCAGAGAAGTACACAGTTTTGGAAGACAACTTAATTCATCGTTCGATTTAAAACATATGCAATTGTAATAAAGAGCTTTAGTAGCAGTGAATTATCTAATATGTGAAGTACAAATAACTGTGTATTTATGAATCAGGAATTTCATAGTTTCAAAATCAGTTTTCTTTACACTTAACACTTGTAGTGATGATGTAAAGTGTGGCACTGCTTGGATCCAAGTCTTCCTTCATGCTTTTGTGTCCATACATCAATTAAAATTATAAAACCTAAATGCAAATGTACAAAAAAGGCACATTCTCCTAACCGCAAACTGGTCCGGCAAAAATAAAAGAGTACAGAAGACCTAATGCTGAGACAAATCAGAATTATTGGTTACTGGCTCTTTGTTCTTTGGTAAAGTTACCTTTTAAAAGTGCCAAGTCTTTTTATTTTTATTTACCTACTAGAGAGAGCTAGTACCCAATCGATTATGCTTCTACTTACATCTCAGCGTATGTTTGAAAACGAGTCCTTTAGCTTTTGCCATTTCGCTGTAATAACAACTTTTCTGTTTGCTAAGTCTCAGCATGATCCTCATCCTAAAGCACTATCATTAGTATAAAGGAAGGACAAAAACATTCGGTGATATCCCCACCCCAAAATCCCTAACCCAACCTATGCTAAAACTAGAACATCGAGTTAGTTTCTGAAAAAAGGCAAAAAAAAAGAGATTTTACATTGCATCATACAGCAGAGGTCCTAAATCATTCAAACTACGAGGGAACTATTGGCATATGGCCTTACAAACAATTTATCCTATTAAAATTTCCCCAGTCAGAAAATGTGTTTCACACAAAACATTTTTTTTCCCCCTCTTGCATTTCACTACCTTACATATTATGTGAAAAATCATTAAAAACACTTACTACACATTAAAAAAGCCAAATTTTCAGCAATTTTTATTGACTACCTTTAAAAGCCCTATGCTGCTGTTTTACAAGGCATAATAGACCAGCTCATTTGGTCAAAGCATTCTACACCATTAGTATGGACTACTTACTGAAACAGCTACAGCATTGAAAGATTTAAGGCAAATTGGAATTCATAGAAAAGGATAAGACACTTCACACTACATTAAAAGAAAAACAGAAAGCTAAAAGACCAGACACTATAACTGCAACACTGCACTAAAGCAACACTCACACACTGCAAGCACAGAACATCGTCTTAGATGTTTTACTATTTTAAACTTCAGAAAACCCATTTCATACAGCTAAAAAAACCCAACGAAACAACAACAACAAAAAAATAAAGGAAAATAAAAGAAAATAATCAAACAAACAAAATAAAAATAAACCAAAACACAAATTCTGTCATGCACATGAGTAAGTCTTCATGGTCATCTGTGCATACCCAGAAATTTGAATTATTTTTTTTTTTTTCCGTCATAACACTTGATAAAAACTTTTTTTTTTTTACTAAAATAAACCTGTCCATGGGAACAGCTACTAGATGAATTTAAGGTTTTTCTTATGCACCTTATAGAACTTATAGCAAAAATAGTTTTAGTTGATTTCATTATAAATAACATTTTCAAGAACCTGTGCAAAACTGTCAATAATTCCTAAAGCACAATTGATCAGTGAAATCCATGATTGTTTCAGCCTTTGCACCCTTCTCGAGGCCAGGTCAACACTGGACATCTGTAACAGAGAAAGGTCAGAGCTAGAGCAGAGTTACAATTGCATGCTTTTCACCTAATGTAGCTGTCCATAAAACTAAATAATTTCCTATTTTAGACAGCTGCGAGACAACTAAGTGAATCAGAGCACAGATCTGAGAAGTAATGCAGGTGCCACTGCAGGTTCCTGGCCATTCCCAGGATAAGGCTCTCCTTCAAGGTACCTTCTATACTGCATTTTCCCCTCTCTCTCTCATTGCTCTTTGGCATGCAGAGTTCCCACTGGGGAACCCTGAGACTGCATTCAGGGGGTTACTCCCTTCTTTCTTGTTTTGTTACTGTCATTTCCTTTTAATTGACCAAAAGCGGTTGAGTGTGTCAACTTACTCCTGGTGCTATCTCCAAGGCCTTTGATCTCTGGAAAAGGAACACAACTTTCTTTTCGTGCAGCCTCAGGGAAGCTATAGACAACAGAAAATGCAAGAGACAGCTACTATGCCTCTATGATGGCTACCACTTAACAGCAATTCAGGGCTCATTAAATTTGAAGGAACAACTCGCTGTTGTATTAGCTGATATTGTTGTATGAGTTTTAAAAAATACCCAGTTAATGAAAAAAAAAGTTTAGACAATTCCTTAACTTCTCAAGGCATGGCAAAGCCTGGTATTTTAAGGCTCGTACATTTACAGGTGAATATGTTATAATGTGGGGTTGTTTTCAAGTTCCTTTGACTATTTTCACATAGTAGCAACTTTTTGAAAAAGAAGCTGCAGTTATGAATTGTAGCCACCAAAGCAAAGATGCTGTTTCTGATTTACTGCATCCACTTAGGCAAATCTGCTGGTTGTCCTTTACCCCTTATTTATGGCACCATGCATACGGACTTTTAATAGGACATTCCCCAAAGTGCCACACATACATTTAGAAAGAAGTTTCGGTATAGCAATAGTAATGAAACCACAACAGTTAAGAGAGTGCAGTGCTCCCTGTATGTAGGGCAAGAAATAACTCCCCTTCACCTGTCTGAAAAATGACAACTACCAACATGTCTCAGGGACAGAAATACTAAATGCCATGCTCTGAGGCTGAAATCAGTTCGGTAATATTAACCTTCCCCACGTGCCCACTGCCACAGTGCTGCTGACAGAAAATTCACTGGCTCCTACTGCACATAAATACAGGTACTGTTACTTCCCTGAAGGATAAAATATGTGGAGGATTGGTTTACAGCAAACACACAGAGCTTGGTTGTCCTTACAAAATGTGTCTCAGATGGCAATGCTTCTCATCCTTTCAGGAGACAAAACACTGCTCCTTCTGCCCTACTGCAGTCTCTGGGAAAGATAGTGACAGGCTGGGAAAGACAGGTAGGACAGGGAGATGACATATAGGGTTATGCTTTGCCATCTACCACAGATCTCTACTGGTAAGGAAGTTTTACACACCCACAGGGAAGTCTTAAGGCAAAACAAATAATTCCTTGACAAGTGGTTAACACCAGCCAGTAGCCTTGGCATGGGAAACATGCAGGAGCCATGATTTTAACAGTAGGAGCTGGATAAGGA
>VWYK01009267.1:5310-17463 GCA_013399775.1 Semnornis frantzii | reverse complement strand
AGTTAGAGAATGGTTGGGCTGGAAGCTCTTAAAGGACTTTTTTGAATCAAACCAATTCTACAGTTGTATGATTTTACATTCTACTGCTCAGTAGGAATGCAGACCCAAACATTAGCTCCTAGACATGGTAGCATTGAAGTGGAAGATTCTTAGCACAGATGTGGCTGTGCAGCCTAACGTCTGCACCAACCTCCGAGCTGTTTGGTTTGGGCATGTCAAATGTGGCTTGGGCACGATGGATGGATTTAATTCTGGAGCAAGGCCAAGCAGTTCAGCCTTAGAATGTGCCACTTTGATGAAGTTTGGAGGAGCTGGGAGCTGTTCTGGTTTCTTTCTTTCCCTGAGGAGTGTAATCCAGATGTAACCCCTGCGTAGTTGAGCGCTTCGCATGCTCTTGCCAGTTAGTCAACACTTTGCTCTTGTGAGACCCCACCTTGGATACTGCCTCCAGTTCTGCTGTCCCCAGCATAAGGAGGACACAGACCTGTTGGAGCAAGTCCAGAAGAGACCACAGGGGTGACTGAAGGGCTGGAGCAGCTCTGCTGTGAGGACAGGCTGAGGGAGCTGGGGGTGTTCAGCCTGGAGAAGACTCTGGGAGGGACCTTAGAGCTGCCTGCCAGTAACTGAAGGGATTCCTATAGGAAGGCTGCAGAGGGACTTGTCCTGAGGGTGTCTAAAGACAGGACAGGACAAGAGGGAATCACAGAACGTCAGGGGCGGGAAGGGACCTCCAAAGCTCAGCCAGTCCAACCCCCTGCCAGAGCAGGGTCAGTTACACCAGATCACACAGGAACACATCCAGGTGGGGTTTGAATATCTCCAGAGAGGGAGACTCCACACCCGCCCTGGGCAGCCTGTGCCAGGGCTCTGGAGTCCTCACAGGGAAAAAATTCCTCCTCACCTTTACATGAAACTTCCTATACCTCAGCTTCCACCCAGTGCCCCTTGGGTTGTCATCAGCAGAGCCTGGCTCAGCCTCCTGGTACTCACCTTTACATATTTATAAGCATTGCTGAGGTCATCTCTCAGTCTCCTCCAGGCTAAAGAGCCCCAGCTCCCTCAGGCCCTCTTTCTAAGAAAGATGCTCCATTCCCTTAACCATGGTGTGGAGCTGAGGCAGATCAGGGTTAGACTGGAGCTGAGGAAGAAGTTCTTCAGTACCAGGGTGCTGAGAGTCTGGCACAGGCTGCCCAGAGAGGTTGTGGAGAAGAGGGAATGGTTTGGATGTGAGGCAGAGCAGGGTTAGACTGGAGCTGAGGAAGAAGTTCTTCAGTACCAGGGTGGTGAGAGTCTGGCCCAGGCTGCCCAGAGGGGCTGTGGATGCCTCCTGCCTGGGGGGTGTTGAAGCCCAGGCTGGATGAGGCAGCTGAGTGTAGCTGGGAGAGAGGTGTCCCTGCCCAAGGCAGGGAGGTTGCTGTGGGTGATCTCTGAAGTGCCTTTCAAGCTAAGCCACTCTATGATTCTCTGGTGACTAACTGTGCTGGAACAACTGCATTCTAACAACTGAAGGTGGCAGCCTGCATAACTGTTTAATGAGGCTGCATTTTCATGTGAGAATTTATCCAAGTGCAGTTAGAGTTCCTGCCTAAATCAACAGACACAACCTACAGTTATTAAAGCAGCAGCAGCATCTGACATGGGTACATAGTCAAGAATGTACTTAATCATGAACCTTATGGTGGGAAGATGACCTTGGGCTAAATATATCAACTTTCCTGAAAGGAACTATGTTGCTGAGATGTTATCAGGCTGGACTGGGTGAAGAATACAAACTTAGGTCCTGCTTGTGCAGGAGGGGTAAGACACTTCTCATGAAGATAGAGAAGGAGACATTGAGGTGCTAGAGTGGGTGCAGAGTTCAGCAACAGAGCTAATAAAGGGATTGGAGAGCAGCTATTATAAGGAGAGGCAGAGGGAGCTGGGGTTGTTCAGCCTGACAAAGTGGAGGCTGAGGGGAGACCTTGCTGCCCTCTACAGCCACCCAAAAAGAGGCTGGAGTGAGGCTGGTGCTGGCTTCTCCAAGTAACTAACAGGAGGACAAGAGGTGATGGCCCCAGGTTGTGTCTGGGGAGGTTGAGGTTGGACATAAGGAAGGATTTCTTTGCTGTGAGAGTGGTCAGGCATTGGAACAGGCTGCCCAGGCAGGTGGTGGAGTCACCATCCCTGGAAGTGTTCAAAAAACAAATAGATCTGGCACCTGGGACAAGGTCTAGCAGTCCTGGAGGTGCTGCTAGAAGGATGGACTTGATGATCTTGGGAGGTCTTTTGCAACCTTAATGATCCTCTGTAAATATATGTAATAGAATTATGTTCATCTGAATCTCACTATGAATAATTACAGCTTGATACCTTCAAACCTCTTTGGGAAGAGGTCACTTTGGTTCACAGACTAAAAATACAAGGCCAAGTTCTTAAAAAAGAAGAAACCAAAGGCAAAAAGGTCTAAGAATTCTTTTAGGACTGACTTGCTTGGGGCCTCATCCCTGGAGCTATTCAAGGTGAGGCTCAACAGGGCTCTGAGCAACCTGATCTAGTTGAGGATGTCCCTGCTGAGTGCAGAGGGGATTGGAGTAGATGACCTTTGGATGTCTCTTCCAACCCAGACCATTCTGTGATTCATCACCAATGCTGAGCTTGTCTGTCCTATTGCAGTGTTGTTCCTCTACATCAGAGTTTTTTCTCTAAGGAAATGTTCATGATTTACAGATACATTACTGCTCTTTAGGGAGCTTCAAAGTTCACTTCATCAGAGGATTTCACAGAATGGTAGGGGTTGGAAGGGACCCCAGAAGATCATCCAGTTCAACCCTCCCTGCCAGAGCAGCATCACCCAGGGCAGAGCACACAGGAACACATCCAGGAGGGTTTAGAAGTCTCCAGAGCAGACTCCACAGCCTCTCTGGGCAGCCTGCTCCAGGCTCCAGCACCCTCACACTGACAAAGGTCTCCCTCCTGTTCCCTGGCACCTCCTCTGCTCCAGCTTGCCCCCAGTGTCCCTTGTGCTGTCCTTGGCTATCCCTGAGCAGAGCCTGGCTCCAGCCCTGCACATCTTTATCACAGCAGTGAGGGCAGCCTCAGGCTGCTCTGCTCCCAGCTCCCTCAGCCTGGCCTCACAGGAGATGTTCCACTGCCTGCAGTAGCTTTGGGGCTCTGTGCTGAACTCTCTCCAGCAGTTTCTTGAGGTCCTTCTTGAACTGAATGGCTCAGAATGGGACAAAAGTAAGATAAGGAAAGAAATGGAAACTGAATTTAAGATCCTAGGGTATCCTTGGACACAGAGAAGCCAAATGGACTCAGCTGGATTCCTTTTCATCTTGTTAAAGAAGCAGTAGACAATCTTGACCAAAATCAAGTTCACTTAATCTCTTTTGGCATGGGTTGTTGTGCAAGGCCCTTCTCTTTCAGATGTTCTCAGAGCCCTGCAAGTTTTTTCCATTTAACAATAAATGGAGATAAGAGTGAAATTCCACTTGTCTAAGTGGGCATGGACATTAAACAAAGGCTCTGTACCAGAGTCAGTTAAGGATTGAGCTTGCTTTTCTTTGCTGTTGGCTATGCTTTGGATGCCTGAGGAATACAGAACCAAGCCACACTTTCCCCCTTTCCAGCCATATCTGAGTAGTATTTCCTCCGAACTCACAGTATTTCTGAAAGTGCCTTCAGGATATTGAGAGTTTCACAGAATCAAAGATTGCATTGGCTTGGGAGGGACCCTCGAAGGTCATTGTGGCCAACCTCACTGCAGTCAGCAGGGACACCTCCAGCTAGAGCAGGCTGCACACTTGAGAAGTGCTTTTAGCAGTGACCTTCTGGAAAGCTGTCAAAATAAAGAACAAGATCATCACAATGGAGGGAAAATAAAAAAAAAAAACAAAACACACAAAAGAAATATCCTTAATTATTAAAACAGTAACAAAACCTCCTGCAAGCAGCTTCAGCACCTCAATTTCTAATGATGCAACACTGAAAACCAAAGTCACTACTCAAGCAGGTCCAGGTGAGGTCACAAAGGGCTGAAGAGTCTCCCTTATGAGGACAGGCTGGGAGAGTTGGGGCTGTTCAGCCTGGAGAAGGCTCCAGGGAGACCTTAGAGCAGGCTTCCAGTACTTGAAGGGAGCTTCAAGAAAGCCAAGGAGGGATTTTTTCACAAGGGCTTGTAGTGATAGGATGAGGTGGAATGGATTTAAGCTTGAGCAGAGCAGATTTAGGTTGGGGTTTAGTAAGAAACTCTTTGCAGTGAGGGTGGTGAGACACTGGCACAGGTTGCCCAGGGATGGATGCCCCCTCCATGGAGGTGTTCAAGGCCAGGCTGGATGAGGCCTTGAGCAATCTGATCTGGTGTAGGGCATCCTCGCCAATGCCAGGGGGGTTGGAACCTGATGATCTTTAAGGTCCCTTCCAACCCAACCCATTCTATGACCCTGTGAATGGTTAACTTAAGGAAACATTTTAAAGCCCCTTCAGTGATCCTTATATAGCAACAAATTTTCCTCATTCCTTTTCTTACTGTTTCTCCCAAAATAAACTTTCTCCTACAGCACTGATACCAGTTCCATTGATGACCTTGCCCTTGCCTTTCAGAGCTGCTTTCTTAGCACAGGAGTGTTCTGTTGCCTGTGGGAGACCTCTGCTAGGTAACTCCACTCTAGCACAGAATGAAGGAAAGAGAACCAGCAAGTTAATGCAACTAAAATCCCTCTGTCTTCCTGCAGACCATGGGAAGTGTTGGTAAAAGGGAAATTTTGGCTTTGCTGAAGTCATTTTATGCTTTGCTATACTTCAGCTGGGACAGAATTCCACATCCAGTGTCTGTGAGCAACTAGTTGCTATGTAGCTGCTGCTGCTGTGAGCTAGGAGCATGGGAGACTTCAATCAGCCCAGGATTTCCCTCTCAGCAGAGTTTCCAAACAGGTTTCCAAAACAGCAGGTTTCCAAACACTGTACAGCTTAGCCCTGCAGAGTTTGCTCCCCCAAGTAGAGAGATGTGGAGGTGCTGGAGCAGGTCCAGAGGAGGGCAAGAAAGCTGGGGAAGGGCCTGGAGAATAAATCTGATGAGGAGAGACTGAGGGAGCTGGGGATGGGTAGTGTGAGGAAGAGGAGGCTGAGGGCAGAGCTCATTGCTGTCTACAGCTACCTGAAGGGACAGCGTGGAGAGGCTGCTGCTGGGCTCTGCTCACAGGGAACTGGAGACAGAACAAGGGGGAATGGCCTCAAGCTGAGGCTGGGGAGGGTTAGATTGGACATTAGGAAAAAGTTTTTCCATGCAGAGAGTGGTCAGAGACTGGAATGAGCTGCCCAGGGAGGTGCTGGAGTCCCCCAGCCTGGCTGTGTTTCAGGGTGGTTTGGATGTGGTGCTTGGGGCTATGGTTTAAGGTGAATCTTGCAGAGCAGGGTTCTGGGTTGGGCTTGGTGACCCTGAGGAGCTTTGCCAACCTGTCTGTTGCTGTGCTTCTGTGAAGTACAACTTAGATTTCATGCCACTGCATCACCTTTTCCCCTGGGCAGTCCAAATCACCACACAGAATCAGGCATCTAATTATTCCTACTCAATCATCCTCACATTACCAGCAAGCTACTCCCAACGTGTGCTAGCTCAGCCCTGTCCTCAGTATCATGATGTTTATCTAGAGGTAATGTGAGAGCTGTGCAGCAAGCCAGCTGAGCAATCTCCCCATTTGAAGAGAATGATTTAAGTGCATGTAAGAACATGTTTTTCTTTCTTGGAAATTGGAAAACTGGAATGGGAAAAGTAGGGCTGAAACAAACTTTGCAGTTGCTTAGCAATGCCTTGCTTGAATTCTAGCTCCTTATGCTTCAAAAGCCACTTCCCAGTCATTGGTATCATTGAGACCTGCTCTGTCTCATACAAGAAGTACCAAGGCTGTGCTTGCAGACCTGCTTTATCTCTCCAGGTCTGTTGCCCCCAACACAAGAAGGACATGGAACTGCTGGAGAGGGTCCAGAGGAGGGTGTGAAGATGATCAGAGGGTTGCACAACCTCCCCTATGGGAACAGCCTGGGAGAGTTGGGGCTGCTCAGCCCGGAGAAGGATCTGGGGAGACTTTAGAGCAGCCTGAAGGGAGTCTATAGGAAAGCTGGGGAGGGACATTTTACAAGAGTTTGTAGTGGTAGGATGAGAGGGAATGAACTAAACCTTGAGGAATAGGGATTTAGACTACAGAAGAAATTCTTTACAGTGAGTGGGCTGAGACTGGCACAGGTTGCTCAGGGAGGTTGTGGATACCCCTTCCCTGGAGGTGTTCCAAACCAGGTTGGATGGGTCCTTGGGCACCCTGGGCCAGTGGAGCTGTCCCTGCCCATGGCAGAGGGGTTGGAACTTTGCAGTCCTTAGGGTCCCTTCCAACCCATTCTATGAAGCTACACACAGAAATAGTCTGATGGCAGCCACACAGAGCCCCTCACAAGCCAGTGGTGACATCTCTATAGAGCCCTGAAGGAGGTGGAGGAGAAAAGGGCAGCAACAAAATATTTATTAAAAGAGTCTCTCACAAGGGGCACTGGGTGGAAGCTGAGCCATAGGAGCTTCCATGGGAAGCTGAGGAACACTTTTTTTTCCCTGTGAGTGTAGCAGAGCCCTGGCACAGGCTGCCCAGGGGAGTTGTGGAGTCTCCCTCTCTGGAGATACTCAAGAACCACCTGGATGTGCTCCAGTGTGATCTGCTCTGGGTGATGCTGCTCTGGCAGGAGGCTGAACCAGATGAGCTTTGGAGGTGCCTTCCAGCCCCTGACATTCTGTGATTCTGTGATCCTGTGGATGTCAGAGTATATCACAAAGCAAGCCCTGACGTCCCTGCTATGCTAAAGCTTCAGTGGAAACAGGAAACTTCTCAAAGGGAGGACTTGCAGGCTTGCCTTCTGCCGAGATCCCTGGCAAATTCCTGGTGACTCCAGAAGGCTGGGATAGAGTTTGGAGACCTGCACTGTGGGAGACCTCTGGTGGGTGACAGAGCACAGTGCCCCTGGAATGCCAACCACCAAGAAAGAAGACTCCTGCCACTCCAACTGCAAACTCCTTCCACTGGCAGTAGTTTGCAAATGTTCATTAATTAGCACTGATTTTTTTCGAGCCACCTATTACAAACTGGTAAATTCGGGCATCATTTCTCCTCTGTAATTCTGCTCTGTCTTTTCCCCCTCCTACCCTTAGTGATTATTCAGCAGTATGAGCAGAATGCCTTTGTCTTTGCCTCAGAGAACAACTCAAACAGGGTCCATGTGTTAAATTAAGTCCTGGTCAAAAGGCTGCATTAGTTAAATTAAATCCTGGTCAACACACAGAAGAAAAAGTGTCATCACATCACAGAATCACAGAAGGGTAGGGGTGGGAAGGGACCTCCAAAGCTCAGCCAGTCCAACCCCCCTGCCAGAGCAGAATCACCCAGAGCAGGTCACACAGGAACACATCCAGGTGGGGTTTGAGTATCTCCAGAGAGGGAGACTCCACAACTCCTCTGGGCAGCCTGTGCCAGTGCTCTGCTACCCTCACAGGGAAAAGATTTTTCCTCATGTTTCCATGGAACTTTCTATGGCACAGCTTCCACCCAGTGCCCATTGCCCTGTCACTGGGCATCACCCAGCAGAGCGTGGCTCCAGCCTCCTGGCACTCACCCTGCACACAATGATAAATATTAATGAGGTCACCCCTAGGGCTCCTCCTGTCCAAGCCTCAGCTCCCTCAGGCTGTCCTCCTAAGGAAGATGTTCCACTCCCTTCCTCATTTTTATGACTCAGCCATCCTCATGACCCTTCCCTGAACTTGCTCCACTTTGTCAATGTACTTCTTGAACCGAGGAACTCAGAGTGGAGTTTCCTCTTCTGGAGACTTTCAAAACCCACCTGGATGCACTCCTGTGCAATCTGACCAAGGCGAACCTGCTTTAGCAGAGGGCTTGGCCTAGGTGATCTCCAGAGGTCCATTACAACCCTCACCATTCTGTTCTCTGTGAAATTAGATTCATCAGCCCTCATTTTCCACACAAAAGCATTAAGCCTGCCTTTTGTCTCTCTTTCTTTCTTTTCTTTCTTTCTTTCTTTCTTTCTTTCTTTCTTTCTTTCTTTCTTTCTTTCTTTCTTTCTTTCTTTCTTTCTTTCTTTCTTTCTTTCTTTCTTTCTTTCTTTCTTTCTTTCTTTCTTCCTTCCTTCCTTCCTTCCTTTCTTTCTTTGGTCTCATTTTGAATCAAAATGGAACTTCTGTGCTCCTGGCTATGTCTTTAAGGTCTATTTGCTTGGTTAGAGATGAGGCTCAACCATTCAGTGCAACATAAATTCAACTCTCCTGTGCTGCTAGACAGCTTTTAATGTTCAGGATTCTTTATGCAGCCCATATGCTAGGTTTAAATAATGCAAATGGTTTTGAATCACTCTTCTGAGGCAGAAGAAATTCACCTGTGTTATCAAGTTAACTCTCTAACTATACCACATGGGCAAACATCTAACCTTTGTTGACATCCTGCACCCAGGTATCCTGAGCTGGAACAAGTGAAATGGTTGAAGGACTGTGCAGCTCCCCAGAGTGACCTCTCAGTGCCAACAGCAAATCATTTGGTAGAATCACAGAAAGGTTTGGGTTGGAAGGGACCTCTGAAGGTCTTTAATTCCATCCCCTTTGAAGAAAACAGGGACATCCTCGACTAGATAAGGTTGCCCAGAACCTCACCTCAGATATCTCCAGGGATGGGGCCCGAATCACCTCCCTAGGAAACTTGTTCCAGTGTTCCATTACCTTCAGGTGCAGAACCTGATCCTAACATCCAATCTAAATCTGCTCTGCTTTCATTTCAAAGCATTGCCCCCCATCCTGTCCCTGCAGGCCTCTGCAAACAGACCCTCTGCAGCCTGCTTGTAGCTCCCTTCGGGTCCTGGCAGGCTGCTGTTGGGTCTCCCTGAAGCCTCCAGGCTGAACACCCCCAGCTCCCTCAGCCTGTCCTCACACCAGAGGTGCCCTGGTGCTCTGATCACTTTTGTGGCCCTCCTCTGGACCTGCTCCAGCAGCTCCACATCCTTTCTATATTGATGGCTCCAGAGCTGGATGCAGCACTCCAGATGAGGTGTCAGCAAAGCAGAGCAGCTGAATTCCCTCTCTCCATCTCTGGGCATGCATCTTGTGATACAGCCCCAGCTGCCCTGGGCTTCTGGGCTGCAAGCTCACACTGCTTGCTCACATCCTGCTTCTCATCCATCAGCACTCCCAAGTCCTTTTCCACAGGAAAGCTGAAGAAGCTTCCCTTACAAATCCTGCCTGCTTCTGGCACTCCCCTGCACAGGAGCCCTCTAAGCTGGAGCTTGCTTGTCTATCCAAGTGCTTAATAGTCCTTGACAGATCTCTCATCCGTGAATGTCTCTATTAATTTTTAATATGCACATACTCTTGCTATTCAAATCATCCTAAGACAAGGATATCTTTCTTTGTGTGAAGTCATTTGAAGCAGTCTCCTTCCCAGCTTGCTGCCTCTTAATCTCTATTGTGCCACATTTTCTTGATGTGAGCCCAACTAACTGTTCTTTATCTTCCAGCCTGAGCCATTCTATGATTCTATGTTTCTCTGAGTCTCTGTTCACTTCTGCCAGTCAGAATTTTGAACATTCTATCATATCTCCTTGAGCAGCATCTTTTCCAAGGTGGGGATTCCAAATTCCTGACTTTTTCTGTGCACAGAAGCTACTTTGTTCATGCTCAGCCTCTTGCTGAGCTAAATTCCATATCTCTTGGACACAGATGTGAAAACAGCTCACTGTTCATGAGGCAGAATAACAATCTGGTTGCCTACCTTCTTCCTGCTGCTGTCACTACTGGTAAGAAGGTTGTAGTCAGGTGGATGTAGATCTCTTCTTACTAGTAACAAGTGACAGGATGAGAGGAAATGGCCTTAAGTTGTACCAGGGGAGGTCCAGGTTGGATATTAGAAGTAACTTCTTGACTGAAAGGGTTCTCAAAGACTGGGAGAGGCTGCCTGGGGAGGTGGTTGAATCCCCACCCTTGGAGGTATTTTTAAAGCCAGAGAGGGTGGTAAGGGACAAGGTTTAGCACCAAGAGATAGAGCATGGCTGGACTCAATGACCTTCTCTGAAGAAGCTGAAGAAACATGTGGACATGGCTCTTTGGGACAGGGCTTAGTGGACCCCATGATGTTAGAGATCTTTTCCAACCAAAATGATTTTATGATTCTATAAATTTAAAGGTCTTTTCCAACCCAAAGGATTCTGTGATTCAATGATTCTATTGGTTGAACATGACTAAGTAAGCACTGAAGTAGAGTGATGGAAGCAAAGATGCCTGCACTGACATAACACAATGTGACAGACCAAACTCAGGAGCCTGGTATGGTTTACAGCAGCAGTAAGTGAACTACCAGGTTACATCAAACAGAAGACATTTCAAGAAGTTAGTCAGCTTCCCCCCCCAAGTTAAAAGGCTTTTTGAAAACATAGATGAGTTATTATTGCCAAAGATTCACTGTGTGGATGTGCACAGTGCCAGGTCCAGTGTCTCCTTTGTTCTTACAGGTTTTACTATGCTCTAAGCCAGATTAGCACAAAGAATGATTGCACCTTCAAACACAAGGCCATAACACTCTGTTCTGTACTGCTAAAGCCAGTTTCATGGATTCATCTATTCATTGGATGGTTTGAAGAGGCTTTAAAGATCATCTAGCTCCAATCCTCTGCCATAGACTGGGACTGCCTTCCACTAGCCAGTGTTGCTCAAGGTCTCATCCAACCTGGCCTTGAACACCTCACGGAGACATCCATGACCTCCCTGGGCAGCCTGTCCCAGTGCCTCACCACCCTCACTGCAAAGAATTTCTTCCTAATACTCAGTCTAACTCTACCCTCTCCTAGCTTCAATCTACTGCCCCTCGTACATCGTAAAAAGTCCCTCGCCAGCTTTCTTGTAGCCCACTTCAGGTACTGGAAGGATGCTCTAAGGCCTCCCTGGAGCTTTATCTTCTCCAGACTGAAAACCCCCAACTCTCTCAGTCTGTCTCCAACCCTCTGATCATCTTTGTGGCCTTCCTCTGGACCTGCTCCAACAAGTTGCTGTCCCTATTATGCTTGGGGCACCAGAACTGGATGCAGTACTCCATGCACACAAAGCAGATCTGCAAGCACAGCCTTGGTACACCTTGCATGAGAGCAGAGGTCTCCAGGTGAAGTCTCACCAGAGCACCTCTCTCCTCTTGCTGTTCTCACTTCTTTGGATGCAGCCCAGCACACAGCTGCCTTCTGGGCTGCCAGCAAACATTGCTGGCTCATAGGGAGTTTGTCATCAACCAACCCCCCACAGTCCTTCTCCTCCAGACTGCACTTGAGCCGCTCCTCACTCAGCCTATATTTGTGCCTGTCATTGCCCCGAGGTTTCACTGTATTCTCTTCTAACCCAAGAAAAAACAACATAACAGAAAAAGTAGAGGTAATCACAGGTTTTAAGGCACAGCACTGAACCAGCTCACGGGCTCTCAGCTGCCTTGGAGCTTGTGGGATTACCAAGTGGCGACAAGAGCAGCTCAGTGAAGCGAGAAGTTGCACCTGCTCCCTGCTGATATGTACACTATGTAGCTCAAGTATGATACTAATCCCTCCTCCTGGTCAAAACCAAGGCTGGCTCTGGTTTCATATATTTGAATTTCTACTACATCACTCCACTCCTTTTTCTGTGTCCTTTCACCACATGAATGCTTCAGTAACAACAAACCGGTGGAATCGACTTTTAAGTAGCACCTAAGACATTCTTTATATCTCGGACTTATTCTGAGCCAGACTCTTCTCTGTGGTATCCAGGGACAGTTCAAGGGCCAGTGGACACAAAACAGAGCACAGGAGGTTCCATGTAAACGTAAGGAAAGAATTCTTCACTCGGGAGGTGGCAGAGCCTTGAAACAGGCTGCGCAGAGAGGTTGTAGAGTCTGCTTCAAACCTGCCTGGATGTGTTCCTGCTGTGAGTTCCTCTGGGTGATGCTGCGCTGGCAGGAGGGTTGGACTGGATGATCTTTAGAGGCTCGCCGCACCGACAGCGGGACAGGCTGGCCCGAGCCAGCACTTGGTATCTCGGCACCGAAGCCCAAACCTGCTCCTGCCGCGGGCTGCCGTCCGCCGCCCTCACGGAGCCGCGCGGCCCGCCCCGCCCCGTTAAAG
>VWYK01009256.1:0-13238 GCA_013399775.1 Semnornis frantzii | reverse complement strand
AGGGCAATGGCGAGACAGAGAAGCTGAAGATACTTGCCTTAAAAAAGTGCTTGTGAGAGCAAGATGCACTATGTGGAAGTTTGTGTGTTGTGAGCTCCGCATCTAGAAAACACAGGGGGAGTATGTGGGGTATTTGACTGTTACAGGTTACCACACCTCATCCTTGCACTTCCATGTTAATATAACTTTACTTGGACCTGACTTTCTAGCCACTGAAAAGATCCATTTCCTTTTCTGAAAGGAATAAAACTCATACAGCACTGGATTAAAATTCCTAAGTTCTGACCTATCACTTTAGAGGAACCCTGATACACATCAGTAGTTTTCTCCTTCACTCACACCACAGTGGTACATTCTCCTAGTGTGACCCCTGACTATTAGGACCACCCCACACTTAGGTCAAAATTCGACAGACTGAATGCTTACTTTTAAGAGTGAAGGTGAAAAAGACCCAAGGAATACACTTTTAAGAAAACACTTCAACAAAACAGGATCAACACAAGGTGCTCTATGTTCTGGAAATTTAGACTAAATAGCAGTGCAATTAAGTAGGTTTGCCTCTTGGGGCACTTAAGGATTAATTACTTCATCAGACTGAAAGAACACAAGGAAGGAGCACATGAGATGAGGCCTCTGAATGGTACTCCTCAACATAGCTGCAGCAGTCCTGTAAAAATCTGCCAGCCTCCAGTATTTATATTTCCTACGCTGAGAAGCTGTGTGCAAATTGACTTCTATTACAGAAGTCATACAGGATGGCTACATCAAGTGTCTGACACAATTGTGGTCTTCTTACCACACTGTCTTAACTAGCTAATTAAAGCTATGAGCTGGAGTAAGAAACAGTTTTCAGATGTCAATATTTCTTTAGTCAGAAGTATTAGATGCTGTCAGATTTGACATGGGAGACAAGAAGTCTGCCATCTATGGTAGGGAAAAATGTTTTATTCAGTGATTAAGGAAAAAGAAAAAAAAGTGCTTTCATATCCTACAGAATCTCACAGCAATGTAATCTTCTTGAAGAAATTTAGTCCACAAAAGATCTGGAGAGCTTTTCATGGTTTGCAGAAAATCATTCTTTCAAGTGATGCCTGGGCATAGCAGTATGCTCTACATGGTGAGGACTGCTAGACTTCTCCCTCCCCCAAGATGCTAATTTTGAGCAGCAGGCAGGTCAGAGACTGGCAGTCAATGCATTTTGGCTCTGGTCCACTGGTGTGAAGAAATATCAGCAGGAGTTCTAACATGCTTTAAAGCAGGCACTCCTTTTGCCCAGGGGCCAGAGGCACCACTTCACTCCCCAGTCGAGTCCCAGGACTGCGAAAGATAAGAGTGCCTGAGGGATGTTTAAAATTAATTCACCAAACAGTTCCAGATCTAAAAGTGGGCTAATCTGCTGTGACTATTCCACAGAGGATGATGAACCCCAGGAGAAGGGAGCTTAAAGACTGTACAAGACCTGTTTGATTCCAGTGCTTCCATCAGACCACAAAATGTATTTTGGCACATGGTCTTTCCTCCTTTCACTTGCCACATCCAATGCCCTGAAAAGACTCACCCAGAGTAAGCTAACAACTCTAATACCAATCGTAGTCATTACATATTTTAAGGTAAAAATCTCATATGAAGTTAAAAGAAAAAAAACAAAACAACACACACAAAAAAAAATCATTCAGAGATGTACTGGAAAAGAAAACAAAGGGGACACTTTGTTTAGGCATTTGCTTTTACAGAAGTAATTTTGGAAGCTTCCACGGCAAGGCAACCTCCAGATTATAAAGTGAAGGACTGCTACCTTGCTTCCTCATATAAATGCATTCTTTGGTTAGCAGAATTACTTCAAGATGCTAAACCAAATCTTATGTGTAAGAATTTGATCTTAGTAAACAAATAGCAGTTGCATATCCAAAAGCAAGTCAACAAAATCTTTAGCTAAGCAGACTAGTAAACTAATACTATGCAGCAAACTATGATAGCTGAAGCAAGAGCTGAGATACTTCTGGTTGCCAGTGAGCTAGTTCCTACCAGCACTCCTCTCCACATCAATTTCTGTACTAAGAGGATTTAGTTTTCAAAATTAAGAGGAGGAAATCAACCATAATCCAAAACTAGGGAATTTTATTACCTTTATTGGAGAAGAAACCTAAGACAAGAATTTATTCCAGAACACCTAGAGGTTTTTTTTAATAAGAGGAGAAAAAAAAAAATGTCCTTCAGGTATTATCCTTTAAAATGTGAAGCTCAAGGCATTCTCTCTGTTCAAAGCAAAGGTGTCAAAAAGCTAGAGTTAATTAAGTTATCTACTTCAAAGTTATCATTCTAATGCTAAAATCAGTTAGGAACTTGAGCAACTAGCATCGTATTTTTTTCCAAGTTCTGCTAAATTAATCCTATGAAATATAGAGAGCACATTTGTCCCAGTCTGCAGACATCTAGGCAAGACAGATTTTGCTATAAAGTAGTAAGTGACATACAATACAATCCTGCCCCTCTACTGCAGTCATCATTTGATCCTGAGGATGCCCAGAGCAAGGACAGATAGTAAAGTGCATTTACAAATGTCATAGGTTGAGTTGAATAAGCTGATGATATTCAATATCGTGTTGTCTTTGTGCCAGCTTCAAAAAGAAAGTGCTGGCTGGAACAAAGTACTAGAGGGCTCAAAGTTCCAATTAGTACCATAAGAGGCTTCCTGTTCCAGTTGCTGCTTCCAGTTTCTGGGTTTTGGTCTTGTTGGTCTTCTCCACTGTGCAAGCTGCAGGACAGGAGGTCACTGGCTTCCGCATTGTGTTGTGCTTTTTCTGTGAATAGGCTATGGTAATTGTGCATTGTATCATTTCCAATAAAGCTCTAAATTTCAACTCAGAGTGGGGGGTGTTGCGTTTTCTTCCCACCTACGTTCAGAGAGAGGGGTTTGTGAGAGCAGGTTGTGTTAACCCAGGACAGTCCATATTTGGTGCCAAACATGGGGCACGAAAAAGCAGGATGTGTTTTAACCAAGACAGTCAATTTTGTCAGGAGTCTAAACGGTTGAGATAACAAGAAGATTCAATTAAACCCTGAAGTTTGTTAAGAAAGTTTTATGTAAGAGTTGGGGGGTTTTCTGTGATGTATTTGCTTTCCAGGGGTGGCTGCAGCCAATGTGCTGGGGTCCTGCATGTGTCCTCTGTAGTGCTGGTTTGTCATCTCAGGAAAATGGCTTAGAGCTCTCTTGTTGCTGTGCTGGTTCCTGGTATGCTAGGTTTCGTCCAGCGTGATGCAGGTCTTTCCCAAGAATATGACCTTAAGATCTGACCTGGAGTTGGATAATTATGAGTAGCAGGGTGTGTGAGAAGGCATGGGCAAGTGCCTAGGCTGGTGGTCACCTCCAGCAGTTTGGAATTTCATCCCTGAGTGAGTGCAAAATCCTGACAAGCTGGTGGAATGCTTGGAAAAAGTCTGTCTTCAGTTCCCACGAGACAGAAATCACTGCAATGCATTGGGGCTTGGCCCAAGGCTATCAAAACCTTCTCATCACTGTTCAGAGTGGTCAGGGGCAAGAAAAGGTCTCTGGAATTACAGGCAGACTGGAAAGCACTGTGGCTATTCCTACTCAGACCCCAACAGCAGGCATGGCAGCTGCACTAGAGAGCCAGCCTGTGCCAGTATCAGCTGTCCTTGTATAGAAAAAGAAACATACAAGGAAAGTAGCTCACCTGGGAAAGGATGAGGGTGAACAATAGGGGAACAAGACAAAGAGCCAGAGGTAGTCACTCAGTCTTTATCTCTGGCCCTGGATGATGGCCAAGGGCAAATGTTGGATGAAATGTCTAGCAGGCTCTGACAATGCAATAGAAGCCTCTCTCCCCATGTACAGGTCTGTGTTTCAGCTGCGAAGGAACTGGCCCAGAAGGTTAAGTAAATCCAAGAGAAAATGTCCTGTTCCCATCTGCATGGTCCCATGTTTCAGCCGTCAGGAGCAGATGCTTGCCTGTACAAGGAAGAGAATCTCAGAGGTACACACCGCAGCATACCCTGTGATTTTACTTATGTGACCTTGGGGAGGTCGTGAGAAGTGTCATGGAAAACCTGCTTCAGTCCCAGCTGTGCAAGTCTGTGAATTCCAAGGAAAATCTCCACAGAAGAACACTGCCTCAGTTTCCAGTGGAAAGTCATCCAAAAATAGCAGACAAGCTGATACTGCTGCTGATCCTCCTGAAGGAACTCTCAAAGCATCTTCACAAGATGCAAGTGATTCCAGTCAGAATTAGATGGGCCCTGCCTTCAACCACATGAAGGAGAGGGACAGTTGGGTTTCTCAGACTGTACAGAACTGCTGGCTTGGCTAGTTGAACTCATGAGAGTATAAAGCTTTAGTAGCTACAGGCACTCAGTGCAATCTGATGCCACCCATCTAAAGTAGAACCCACCTGTATTTCTGATATGACAGGGGGATCCCAGCAGCAGGATGTGTTGTTCAGCCTGGAGATCTTACTGCTCTCTACAACTACCTGAAAGGATGTTGTAGCCAGGAAGGGGTTGGTCTCTTCTCCTAGGCACTCAGTGACAGAATAAGAGAACACAGCCTCAAGCTGCACCAGGGCGGGTTCAGGTTGGATGTTAGGAAGAAGTTCTTCATGGAAAGAGTGATTGGACACTGGAATGGGCTGCTCAGGGAGGTGTTTAGGAGGAGGCTGGATGAGGCACTTAGTGCCATGGTTTAGTTGATTAGAAAGGCTAGGCGATAGGTTGGACTCAATGATCTTAGAGGTCTTTTCCTGCCTGGTAAATTTTGTGATTCTGTGAAGCTGAGCACCAGAATGCAAGCTACAGCTTGCTTTCACTTGGAGCAATGGAAGAAGCCACTGGAATTGACTGCCCTAGGGATGGAAACACAGCCCCACCACTTGGAGTGGTCATGGACTGATCAAGATTGTACTGGAATAGGGTGGAGCTCCACAGCAGACTTCTGTGTACCACAAAGCAATCTCATCAAGTGAGAATGGACAGTGAATGATGTACAACGTATATTGTTTGATGTTAATTGCTGCTGGGCAAGACATAGATGGTGTAAAACAACAAGTGGAGAATGTCATGGGATGAGTCGAATCTGCTGATGTGTATTCAATACCATGCTGCCATCACCCCAACTTCAAAATGAAAGTGCGGGCTAGGGTAAAGTGTTCTGAGGCTTTAAGTTCAGATGGTAAAACAAGAGGCTTCCTGGTTTGGTTCCAGCTGCCTGTTTCCAGGTTTTTGTGGTGTTGGTCTTTCCTGCTGCAGAGGTTGCGGTTTGAAAGTAGGTTGTAGTTTCTGCTGCTGCTTCTTCATTTTGCTATGCTTTTTCTGCAAACAGGCTAAGGAAACTGTGTATTGTATAATTTCCAGTAGAACTCTTTATCTCAACCCGGAGTTGGGTTTTTCCCCATTACTTTCCCTCCAGTCTGTGTTTGGGCCGAGGTGTTTGTGAGAGCAGGCTGTGTTAACCTGGGACAAACCATTTACATTTCACACTAGAGTAAAAAATCCAGATAACCCCATCCAAAGGATTGGTCTTTTGTTTGTAGAATCACAGAATGTTAAGGGTTGGAAGCGACCTCCAGGCATCACCCAGTCCAACTCCCCTGCCAAAGCCAGATCACATAGAGCAGGTCACACAAGAATGCATCCAGATGGGTCTTGAAACTCTCCAGAGGAGGAGATGCCACCACCTCTCTGAGCAGCCTGTTCCAGGGCTCCAGTACTCTCACAGTAAAGAGGTTTTTGCTCACATTGAGGTGAAACTTACCATGTTCTTCTTAAAAAGACAAGGGGCAATGGACACTAACAGGACATCATTGAAAAGAGCCTGGTCTCCTCTTCTTGACACCCACACCTCAGGTATTTATAAACATTAATAAGATCTCCTCTCAGTCTTCTCTTCTCCAGGTCAAACAGCCCCAGGTCTCCCAGCCTTTCCTCCTCAGATGTTCCAGACCCTTCATCATCCTCATAGCCTCCATTGGACAGTCTCTAGTATATCCCTGTCCCTCTTGAACTGAGAAACCCAGAACTGGACACAATACTACATCCATCTACTCTGTCCTGTCTCACCAAGACAGAGTAGAGATGGAGGAGAACCTCCCTTGAAGGTTCAAGGAGGATCATCTGAGAGATACTCACTACCCTGGACCAGGAAGACCTTGCAAAATTTTGCCTTCTCCCCAAGTTCCAAGGTCTCACTCACATTGGGTCCAAAAATGGATCCAAATGCCACCGAAGTCAGTGGAAATTCTCCATCTGGCTAAAGGATATTTTGAACAATTTGTAGGCTATTAAAATGCTGAAAAAGATGGGTGGGGAGGGTCCAAACAGATCTGGTCCTCCTCTGAAAACTCTTTGCTCGTGTTTCAGACAATCCCTGAAATATCCCTCCATGAAGAATGGACACAGGGAGCCATCCCCTGGAAAGGGGCACTCAGCTCCTCTCGGCCCTCCTCTTCCTCCCCCAGTAGGGTATCTTTAAGGCCACAGAGATCCCAGCTGCCAGAGTAGCCACAGTGGTCATTTGCATAGACATCACAGTGGCCTCCTCATGTCACAAGCTACCTGGCTGTGTTCTAGTCAGCACTTGCAGAGCATCCAGGCATTCAAATGTCATGATGGTTGGCAAGGAGGGAACTTGAAGCAGCAAAGCAAGCAGCAAACTGTGCAGTTGCCCACCTCTACACAAGCAATCCAAGAAGAGAATGCAGGGGCTGAGGAGGATAAGGAATTGGTTTCTGAAGAGAGTCACCATGAACTCCATAGTAATGATGGCCTTCACTTTTCATGTAGCAAATGGAGGAGAGCAGGTGGAGGTGGATATGTCTCCAGAGAGCCCATGCAGGTGAATCTACCTCTAGACGAAGTGGCAACCAATAGAGATAGATCCACCAGCAGAATTTGTCCCCTGGCAGCAGAGTACCGTGCCAAGGTTCCCCTCCAGAACAACACTGAAGCAGTGCCATAGTGACACCTCATCGGTGCCCTACCACTGGCACAGAGCCCAGCTGACATCAGCTGGGTTGTCAATCCTCCACACCTGGCCCACCCACTCCCTTATTCCACTTTCCTGGCATCATCAGTTCTTGTATTACTATTCCTTCCCATCTCCCACCCTTTGCCCTACCCCCAATTCCTTCTGAAGAATTCTGAACCCTCTGCAATCTGCCTGGAGCTATGCTGCACAAAGAGAAGTCCCTAAGAGGATCAACAAGGTTTAAAGATGGAGTTTCCTTGAACCCTCCACAGCAGTGCACAAAGAGCAGCAAGCGATCAAGAAGAGACACCAGACAGACATTCATCCAGAGAAGCAGAAGACCATAGATCTGCCATAATTATCTGCCGGCCCTTAACATTAACCCCCTTCAGCTGTTTCATTAGTTTAAGATTAGGCAACCTAAAAGCAGAAAACCCCAATAAAGCAAAAGATTAACAGTAAAAGCTCTTTCCCTGTCTGTGGTTTGGTCTTTTGACAGCTGTACCTGGACTCCTCTGGCTTCTCCTGGTATCCCCAGAGCAGGAGACATCACAGGCATGGGGAGCAGGTCCAGCCCTGTCCCTTCAGGGTGGTAAGGGGCTGGGCACACAAGGGCAAACCAAGAGAGCTGCCTCTGGTCATGTGGGTGGTGAGACTCTGCAGCAAGTTGCCCTGAGAGATTGTGGATGCCCCAATCCCTGCCTAGGGTCAGCTGCAGCTTTGAGCTACTTGGTCTAGCAAAAAATGTTGCCACCTATGGCTGGGGTGAGGATCTTTGAAGGTCCTTTCCAACCTGAGCTGCTCTATGAACTCCTGATCCTGTGAGGCCTGTCTTCTCCCGATGGGCCTGAAAAAAAGTTTTTCTCCTTTTTATGAAATTGTATGTAAATTATATGGAAAAAAATCACCATTATATAACTGAGTTATTCCTAAAGAAAAATTAAAATGCACAAAGAGCTTATCTTTAAATGAGAAAGCAGACCCTGTGACCTAGGAGATCCTTCCCAATTCTGTGTTCTGGAAAATAATCCTATTAAGACAGTGGGATAAGAGAATTTTCATTAGGCATTGATTGTCCCATCATTCGCATTTATGAACTCCAACACAGAACTGTGTGGACCCTTTGCTGGCAGCACACTCAGAGTGGTGACTACTTCTCCATTGCTACTGGAAAGATCACTTGCAAAGCAGCACCACTGCACAAGCTAGCCATTTATTTACCAGCAGGCCACTTCAGTGCTATCTTTTGTACTAGCTTTGCTCCACATGCTGAAGAGTATCACACTGAATCAATTAAACTACAGACAATCTGATAATTAAAGATCTATAGTACATGTTATGATTTTTCTCTAGACTTAAGTAGATCTGCACTACTGATAAACATCATATGGATTCAAAAGATTCAAGATGACTTCTGGGGCTGTAATCTGTGTGTTCCCTGAAAATAGTTAAAGATATCATGTTGAACTGGTTCCTAGAATAGATACCACACTCCCTAGAGCAAAAAAAAAAAAAAAGTAACAGTTCTGTTATTCAAATATGATCCTCAGAATTAAATACTTATCACTTCAAAAGATTTTATGTGTTTCAATGTGTACTTCTGCCCAAATGATTCACTTGTCTCACCGTTGCTACATGGACTGCATACAGCAAAGATTTTATCCTCCCTTCTCCAAAATTAATAGCTTCTAGAAATCTTGACTTCCATAATTCCACGTGTCACATGGTGGAGACAGCAAAAGAAACTGCCAGTGTTTTATGACAGGCAGCCAAAAGTTGCAGTGACACAGATGGATGGCCATGTATAATCTACTCAATTTGTACTGTCAAATAGAAGGTTGTGGAGTTAGATGTAGAGAAAGGAAATAAAAAGAGAAGAAAAATTTTGCTTTCTTACACTGCAGGCAGACATGAGGCTGCTAGAAGAACAGACTGGTACTGCTGCCTCTATCATCTGTGTTAACAAAAGACCAGGTGACCACAATTTGGACTGAATCAGGCTAGATACGGGATAGCATTTTTTTTCCATTGGCATTCCCTGTACTCTCAGAGCACCACTTCACACACATTATGTACAATAATATGCACTACAAAACTGTTCAGGAATTTTTCAGGTGGTTTGAGGGCCAAGTACAGCACTTCCTCAGTGCCTGGACACCAAGGCTAATCTCAAGGGAGAACTATGAGAATGCAAACAGGAGTTCGGCAAGCCTTACCAAGGAATGAACCAACAGAGAATTAATTTTGTCTCATGACTACCCTGAACTATCACATTCACTTCTAAAATGAAGTCTAACTTCAAGTACAACATCTTTTTATTTAGATATAATAGTTATTTTAAAGCATTCCCTACACCTTTTAAGAACAAGCAGACATGTCATGAAATACACACTCTCCTCACCTAAACACGTTTATTTTTGTTTCAGGTGTCTGCTTCCATAGTACAGTCTAGATCAGCTAAAGTAAAGCTATGAGAACAACGGGAGAGACCTCACTCTGTCGGAATACAGATATTCAGGGGACCAGGAGAGCTCAAGTCAGCCCGGCATCTTCAGAGAACAGTGTCAGGTTGACAGTTGGATTCTATCATCTTAGAGGTCTTTTCTTATGATTCTATAAGCAGCTCTCAGCTATCTGTGGATAATCCATGTCATAATTTAATTGTGTTACAAAAGTACAAACATATCCAAGCCACACTCAAGTCTGAAAGTAGCGCAGATGAGCTTGATGAACTTGAATGGAAGAAAGGGGTAGATTAATTGACTGGTTCCTCCACTTCTTCCTTCAGCTGTTTGTTCACTGCACGATTTGCAGCACAGTTCATAATTACCTTTTAACTCACATTTTTCCCACTGCATCCATGTTCTGTTTTCATCCTCTCCCCACCCTTGTTACCCTAGATAATCAAGTCCTGACTATGTAGAGCAATGTGCCTAAAGGCAGAAAAGCCTTTGTAGCCATAACTGTTGGGAGCTACCATTTATAAGTAGTACAACTATAAAATTTTAAGTGATGCAAGCAATCAATTACTTCTTTGTCTTGTTATAAAGCAACCACACCCACTACTTCAAGAAACAGACCAGTTGAATCTTGAACCGAGGGGGAAAGCACAGATGATGTGCGATGGAATAACCGATGAAAGATGAATATTTATGTTGCAAAGCTTCCAAACTACGTCAAGATTATTGCTACTAGTTAAGATAAAACAATGAATCATGACCGGTGCAGAAATAACATCCAGACTATAGAAAGCCCAAGTAGTAGAAAAATAATTGTCTTAAACTTCTTTCAGACGTAGCACAAAATTTGCATGCAAAAAGGAGAAAAGTAGCTTACTGGTGATTCATTTTCTACTACACTGGAGTCTTTTGAATCCAAGATCAGAGTTTAAGCAGCCATTTAGCAACAAAAGACTCTGGCCTCACCACCATCAGGTGCTTGGCACCCTCACAGGTACTTAAGCCCTCTCCTCCTCTGGAAGAAGCACTATTCATTTTGAAAGGGTTGTTTTACAGCAACATACATTTTATAGGTCACTTTTGGCTTCCTATTTTCTGCTCTTGGAATTCAAATGCCTTTCTGCGGTTGTTACATGATACGAGAAGCCTTTGCTACATCAGCACTGCCCGTGTCCTTTGTAGATCTCCGATCACAGCAACCGGTCAGCTGATACAGTTATGTCAAGCAGCATCGCTGCCCTCAGGTAAGTCCTCCAAAGTTCACACTGCTGTACAGTGTGGAGATCTGACATCTGTAACAGCCATCCAATAATCCAAATCTATTTCTAAGCAATCCGATAGACCCCCAAGTACTTTACTCCAGTGCACCTAGACTGTAATACTCAATATCCTGAAGAAAGAAATCCTTTCTTATGCTTCCTATGGACTTGCATCCGTTTAAGGAGTGACACTAATTTTCAGACCCCTCTCAGTCTCTTTGCACTTCTGATCCATTTTAGAAGGGAGTCACATGTAATTACCGTTCGGGAGTTCTTAGCCGAAGTTAAAGGAAGTCTATGGAGAGTCAGCAAAAATTTGTTTCTGTAGTGTTTAATTCAGCAATTTCCTTAAACGCCTTTCTGAGAAATGAATAATTCATTTTCAACATTACCTCACCATAGCCTAAGGAATAAGTAGTACCTGGTCATACCATCAGGTCCACATCACTATGTGGCAGCCTGAGCATCATGCTGACCAGGTTGTTTTGAAAAGGATGGGCTGTTTGAGGTGTGGGGTAAAGTGCTTGCCCTTTAGGTCCTTGTACCATTTGAGTATTCTTCCAAACTCAAAACAAAACAGATCACTGGTAACCATAGCAACTGCCTCAGACACAGGATCTGCAGGGTGTGGAGAGCCACTGACCCATGAGCAAGTGCACTGGAGAATGTGGTCCATACTGGGCATATGGTCACTGTCAAATATAGACCCAGATATCGGGGAGAGAGAAAGTTCCAACTAAATCCATCAAATCACAAGGCATGCCCATTTGGATGCACATATAGAGGAAATAACATCTTGTGCAGTGTCTAGTTTGCACTATACCCACCAGTGTTCTTGGTAGACCACCAATACCCATCAGTCTGCACGTAGATTCAATATGGAAAACATTTTTAAACTACAGTGGAGGCACTGAATTTGTTCAGAGCTCAAAGTTAAGTGGCTAGAATCCCTCTTGCAAAAATCCATCCTTTTCATAAAACCTGACACATAACTTTCCTTGCAACCCTCCATCCACCTTTTACACCTTGTCACTAGCTTTACCACGATGGCCAAAACATTTGTGCATCATGAGAGGAAAAGAAAGGCCAGGAAGTTTTCACTTCTGTGATCTCTCTCTCCAGCCTAAATAAGGGCCTTCCTTTTGTCATCTGTCTAGCACCGACCAGCTCAAACTGAAACATGTAATGACTGACAGACTCACCGATGCTATAACTGAGTGACAAGCTGTTACTGTCAGCATATCCCAGAAGCTTCAAGAAGACAGACAGGCAGTGCACCCAAGAGAACTCAGTCCATGTAGGATCAAGTTAAATCGCTCCCTTCTCTCCCACACCCCACCAATAGCTTTTTAAGCCAATGGTCACATTTGCCCTGCTAACGTGAAATCCCTTATCCATTTCAGAGCTTCTTGCCACTCTTTCCTTTGTAGTACCTATATAAGGAGGTGGAAGGGAATCTTACATATGACAATTCCCAGTCTGACATAGCTTTGTATTCTTAAAGGGAATGCCCGAGGGGCTGAATTTTTAAATAAAGTTCCAGGGGATTTTGCCCTGAAAAAAGAAGGGATAACCTTGGACACAAATTCCTGTTACTTCCAGAAGAACATAACATTTCATATTCTTTGACAAGCACTGATTTCATACATGACATACACTAATAAAATAGTTGATTACCAAATAAACTCAGCAGTATCTCACATTGGAAGGTAAGTTGCATATTCAGCTTCTAGAGCACAAAAATCAAAGCGCTCACTTGATTTGTACATCAAGTCTCTACAATAAAAAACAAAATATTCAGCAGCAAACTCATAGCACGAGCAAAATATTTCTTCATTATTTACTAATGCCGTGCAAATTTTGTGTGCTTGTTTCATCAGCATTCTCTCTTTTCTAGAAAATAGTGTAATTGTGGCAGACAAAACCACTGAGCACAGTCATTTCCCCTCAAAGTTGAATGGTTACTGGGGATAAATCCAGTGACTTTTTTTTGTATTTATAGAGTTGCACAAATCTGGCAGGTACACACACTGTAGATCATACATCTGGAAAACTAGACTGACATCACTTTCACACTGAACCAAAAGTTACAGGTCATAGGGGAATGAATAATAATGATGTAAGTTGTTCGGTGCAGCATTGTTTAGCAACTCTTAACCCACAATAGACTAAGCCCAAAACAAGCATCTGTGGAAGAACTATTTTTAGAACCAAGATCCGTAGGTAAGGTCAACACCGAAGTCAGTGCAAGTCCTGCAATTAAGGCAACGCATTTTCAATATGTGTCTGACCACAACCTGTTTCAGCATTCACAGAAACCAGAACAAATGGATTACTTTTTTTTTTTAAATGAAGCAGTTCCAGGAGCAGACAGTCAGAATGATTTCAAGCACGAGTCAAGTAAATTAGCCTGACAGCTTCTGCTGCCAAATGAATGCTGCTTGAAATTCTCTAGTCTTAAAGTTTTTGATGTTAGTAACCTTTCACCATTCAGACTGAGTTTTATCCCTAAAGCCTCCATCATAGAATGGTTTGGGTTGT
>VWYK01009253.1:0-15994 GCA_013399775.1 Semnornis frantzii | reverse complement strand
TTTTTTTTAATATAACCTTTCATATTTAGCTATACAAATAATAATTTTAGGATTTCATTTTTAAGACAAAGTACAGTACAGGACACCAAATACATAGGACATAATGTTCCTACATTATGCCAGATTCCTAGCTACATGGAACAAAAACCCCAGCACTGACAGCTAGCAGTAACGAAAAGTTGATGCAAATAATGAGTCACTGTGAACAAACATCAGAGGGTATAATTCTGTTGCAACTACTTACAAAAAGACTGGGAGGCCATATAATTTCTTAAAACCAACAACAAAAACAAAACCAAACCACACAAAGAACCAACTCAGACTCCGTGCTGGGAATGAGGAGCTTGTTTAGCTGTATCACAACTTTGGGCACCAGTTTGTACAGGGTTTTCCAGGACATCACTTTATGGTGCTCTGCCTATCCAGCTGTCAAGTGGATACATCACTGAGTTCTGCTTTCCTCCTTCAGCCTTACTGGCTCATAACCATTTAAGCACTGGACAAACAATGAAGGTGCTTCTGAAGAACTCAAAAGACATTTGATAGTGCTTGGGATCTCACTTTACCTTGCTCTTTAGGCAGCTTTCTGTCATTTAGTGGCCACATCAGTAACATAGCTCATAAGGTTCATGGATCAAAGATGCAGCATGAAATAGTGCTTCTCACAGATTCCACTGCTTGGACTGTCCATTCTTTGCTCATTATTTTGTTGATAATGGTGTTTCACCTCAAACAAAAAAAGGCAGCACTAGGCACCAATCTCATATTATTTTATTTTAGCCCAGGGAGATGAATTTTCCATTTTTGCACCATTTTTTTCCCCCACCAATTCTGGTATATTACAAAGATTTGAGTGATAGCATAAGGTGTAGGGTTGCTTTCCCTGTGTGTTATCATAGCTGTTAATACCTAAAGAATAAACATTTATAACACCCAGGTCAAAATGTGGTGATTTCTCTCAGATACTGTCTGTTACAAAAGCCATTCTTACCTACATGCAAAAAACTGGCACACACAGGTTTGACATTGTTTTATGTTTGATTAGACACAGACTTCTCTCAAAATCAGTGTGAGTCACTTCCCTTATGCAGGTACAGAATCTTTCTAGATAGAAGCAACAGTTTTAATACAGAGTAATTCCATCATTAATATTTGATTCTGCCTGACATACTGAATAGTTCCCTTTCCTACAGAAATAGGATGTTACCAGTCCATTAACATACCTCAGATTGATATTAGCACATTTTCAGTTTGGTTAAATTTTGAAATAAATTCAGATTTTCAGCTTCTGTAGCTTGAAGAATATAGGGTGGGAAAATAAAATAACAGAGACAGCTGTGATAGGTCATGATATATCTTTTAAACTGCTGGTGGTAATAATTCTATCTTCACCTTATTTACAACAATAATCATGTTAGAACAGCATTCAGGAGAGTCAGCAATCTACATCCCAGATCAGGTGATGAATATCAGGTCTACAGTATTTACTATCTTCATCTTGCAGTTACTTCTTTAAATGCACTGGTAAGCAAAAAAGCAGATAGGCAGCCCAGTCACTTCCTTACAGCCTAGATAACAGTTCTCCTCAGAGACATTATCTATAGGGATACTAGGAGTTTACTCAGTCTGTCTACAGCCAACATGACTTTTTTTTTTCTTGCCAAGTTATCACCTAAATCTATCTATTCTGATGTGTGGAGAGCTTGACTTTAGCAATACATTTTCCTAGTAGCACTGGCAGTATTTCAACAGCACTATCATCATCCTGTTGCACAGAGGTTAACAATCCAGCTGTGAATTCAATGTCCCCTGACAACTTAAGCCACCCACCACTGTCACTGCTTATTATATACAAAAAACCTGTTGCAATCCTGCCCTTCCTCTGTAACATCTAAAGAAAGTTGATTTTGACACACATACTCATGATGGCATTGCAAGAGATGTCAAACTTAATGTTGAACAACGTCAGAAAATCTAATTTTGACTTCATGGCACATGGATCCAGATTGCCCATGGACCACTATCCACAATGAAAATGTCTCTGGTATCCTTTGCCATCTGTATACAGCTTGATAAGTGTCTAATTTATGCAGCTATTTATTCAGAACTGCATTGACTTGAGGCGAGCTTATGTTGTTGACAACTTCTAAACAAGCAGTTTTTCAGCAGCATCCCACCAGAATGATCTAGCATGGAACAGTCATGTAGCAGAACTCCTTATGGACTCTACTCTCAGCTCTTCACTGACAAGTGCATGCATGCAGGCAAGAGAATCCTTTTTCTTCTTACATTACAATTCCTTCTGTGACACATGTTCAGCAAGTAGTCCTCCTAAACAGTTCTTTACTCTTTCAGTGGCTAACAACTTTTGTTTGGGTTTTTTTGGTTGTTTTTTTGTTTTTTTTTTTTTTTGTTTTGTTTTTTTTTTTTCTGTTACCTAGTTCAGTAACAACCTCCAAAACTGAACAAGAAGCTTGATGGACAATCGTAGCTAGTGTTGTTCGAGTATATTCCGCCTGCTCAAAGAGAAGCAGTTTCAAAAGAGCAAGTGAAAAGATTTATTTCTGGGCTGAACAGATCAAGTTGCTGGTCCATAAATCCAACTAATGATCTGATTTTCATTAGCAAAGTACTGCATCAAAGGATAAGTAAAGTAAGATGTAGCTAGGTTTCTGAATGCAAATTAATACTTAAGGGTAACAGATCCCTCACAGTGTAAAATGTACAAAGACTGCTGGAGCAACTGTCATGGTTACCCAGCTTAGTGTTAGGAACACAGAGAAATTATTAGCTGAGATGGAAAACACAGCATTAATCCGAGACACAAAAGATTTTTCTCCTGCTTCTCAAACAGCCTGAAAAATAAGGTGTTCAGGATCAAGAGTTTTAATAGGAAATTAATTCAATACACTCATCCAAAACATTTATTTCCATGACAAAAATGTAAAGGGTTTTGCTAATGTTTTCTCCTGTAAGAGTACACTCTGAAAAACACAGTTTCAGAGAGCTGTGCTGGCGTGCCCCTAACGTATTCCTGAATTTCCAAGTTAACACCACACAGACTTTGTACACTCCTGAGTGCAGCTCTCGTGCTATGAAATGAGAGGCAATGTGCCATGCGGTTAATTATTCATGTCATCTTCCTTCACACAGGGAGAGACCCAGAAAACAGAAGCCGGNAATGAGAGGCAATGTGCCATGCGGTTAATTATTCATGTCATCTTCCTTCACACAGGGAGAGACCCAGAAAACAGAAGCCGGCTTACCCAGACTGCCTGAGAGTCACTGTGGTCACCAAAGGGCAGCTATCAGCACCACATAATTAGCATTATCATAGTGGTAGGATGCAAAATCCCTGCAGAAGTGTTCTGAGGTTACAGTTAGAAGCCTAGAACAGTGAGGTAAGGAGATGGTAGTTAATTTTTTCATAGATAATCCAAAAATCCACTATAGGCAAAACTTCTTATTTTTACAGTCAAGTCTGGACTATATTTATTGCACAATGCTTTATATGTGGGTAAGTGCATTATATCTACTGCTCTGTATTTTCCATAGTCATAAAAGAGTCAGAGCTAAAGGAAAAGCGATAGTAATAAGATATATTACTCAAAGTTCTACCCCAGGAATTCAGACTGTTAGTTTTTGCAAGCAGCTTAAATGCTAGAAACGTAGAAAATGTTTCCTACTTCTTCAGCCTGAGAAGGTACACCACTGTCCACTTAAGATGCACTGCAAATTGGCTATGGAAATGTGCTTTTTAAAGTAGCAAAACAGGGTTAAATTTATCATGTAGGAAGGGAAACATTACAGTGATGTTGATGCCTCCCCTCCATCCTGCATGAAACAATTTAATGGTCAGAGTCCTTGACCAAGCAGTGGGATTACTCCTCATCAAATCCTTCCTCCCCTCAGCAGTTTATTGCTCAGCACACTATAGAAAGCTGAATACACTGGAGCGCTCCTGCGCCGTACGGCACAAGGCAAGNCTCCTGTGCCGTATGGCACAAGGCAAGCAAACTCCTTGGCATGAGGTTTTTTGATTTCTTTGAGTTTAGACATCAGTAACACATTGAGATGTGCAGAGCATACTCTGAAGCAGGGCTCTCAGCACCTAAGCTAAAAATTATGAAGCAAGAAGCAGTCGAGAGAGGTAGGTTTGGACACACTTTGAACAGATACATTAATCACGTTGAAAATCTCAATATTTACTTCATAGAAATAGAAATATTGAATTGGAAATCTCTCCCATTAAAAGCAGTGTGATTTTTTTCATTAGGATTACATTAGAGTAAAAAAAAAAAAAAACAAAAAACAAAACCCACAACAAAAAAACCCCCCACAAAACCAATATTGAAGATGCAAGATCTTATCAGAACATGTTTAGAACTTTCAGTGCAATTGTGTGGCTTATCACATTTTACTAGTCCAGATCAAAGTTGGTTTCTCTAGGCTCTTTTGTTATTCATAATGAGAACTGAAGGCTAATTTTAAATGCCTCATAACTCTTCCTTCACTCCCCTGCTACTCAAATGTTCTGTGGACTGTTATAATATTTGTAGAACATATATATGTTCTATAAACTAATATTTGTAGAATATACACACACACACACATATGTGTGTGTATTTTATATCTATATATCCATCACTTCGACACAAGTAATATATAAATGCTGAAAAAGAAGTTCTCTGCTCTTCCTCCAACCATAGTTCAATTCTTGGCTCTGCTAAGTATTTTTCAGCATTACTGATAGAAAAGCGATGGCTAACACCCCCAAAAACTAACAGCTTAGCTTTCTTACAGCTTCAAGCAGAGATCAAACCAAGGAGATCAGTCATTAAAAGGAGGTTAGCTCCCACAGCCTACTGAAGAGCAAAGCAGCAAATGCTTTGCTCTCAATTCTGATCATTATTTCAAAGCCTTTGACTTCAGAAAAGCGATCAACTGCAGTTATAAATTGCAAGCTTACCAGAAGCATCATTCAAGTTTCTGGCACACTTACACACACAACAGAAAAGCTTTTTGAGGAAAGAGGAGTACTCATGTTTTGTGCCAGTTTTAGCAACTACTAAAATACTGGACGCATTTGAAATTTCCATGCCACTTGGACTGATGAAGCTCAAAGGTGATACGTTGGAAAAATGAAATGTGACAGGAGGAAGAGAGCAACGTATGAGCCGCAATGAAAGAAAGATTCTTGATTACAAAGACTTCATAATACATGCACATGAAACAAAGCAAAGCAGAAACCTGTAGTCAAGGTGAACAGTTCCTCAACCAGATAAAGTCTTTCATGAAGATGCACACATTCTTGTGAATGCCTGGAGACAGTTTGCCATGAACTGCTGCTCAAACACTCTTTCTTTCCCACCATAACTGTGTAGGATGGCTCCATAAATCCTGAGGTATCTCAAAATTCCTGCAGATTTTCGCTTGTGCATTAGGAAAGAGAATCAACTTCTACCCGCAGCATGAAAAACACCTAAAGCAGTTAACAGAATAAAAATTACTTGGCTCTACTTAAAAACAAAACAAAACCCAAAAGACTAGAGACTAGATTCACGATCATGTTAAGTTAGCAAGTGAAATTGACCAATGCCAAACGCAGACTCATCTTTCTTTTACAGTTGTTTCCAGCCAAAATGAATTTGAATTCCCTTCACTCCACTGACAGTATTGAAAAACACAGCAACAGTAAGTCAGTCACCTATCTGTGCCTAGGTTAGGATTGAGGACTCAGTCCTACCTTAGGGAAATTTCCATGTATTTCAAATACGTGAATTTTTTTTTTTCTCCCCACCAGCCTTCCAGAACATGCTTCAAATACATCAAACACTCTATCATGTCTAAACCCTCTTATACATAAACTATGCAAAAAAGCAGAGCTATGTGGAACAAAAAGTCCCCAAAGGATAACACCCTGAACAATCTGCCATCCTTTCGCTGGTGATTTGAACATGATTAACATCCTTTTTATCATATTTTTGTTTTTAAAATATCACAATCTGTCCATGGACTGATAGGAGAGCCTTTGCATTTAGCTAATTAAGACAGTCTCAAAGGCAGGAAGTCTGATGCATAACTCAGAATAGGTGTTCATTAATCAAGCAATGCCTCCTAAGCATACTGGTATTCCTAGTCCTAGCCCACTTGGGATAAGCCCGCTGAGAAAAGATTGTAAATCACAAAGATGCTGGAAGGCAGCACATAACAACTCTCAGATATCATTATTTTATTGTGTGGAATGAACAACAATGCAACACTTCTCTATTGTGCAGTTCTTAGAATTTTCTGACAGAGGAAGAGTTTGAGAGGCAGAACTACAAGCCACTCAGTCAGCCAGCTGCATGCTGATACAGTTTCAATGTGAATAATTTGATGAGTACAAATGACAGTTGAAGAAAGCTTTCTGCATTAACTGATATTCCCAGCGTTGCTTCAGGTAGTTCAAAACCTATTTTAACAAAATCAATAAGCCTAATTCCAATTATGAGATATAGTTCTCTAGTAGATGGAGGGCAGAGAGAGTTAGAAAGAAATGCCAGCAGCAAGATTTAGATTAAAATTGTGCTGCCTAAATCTAGGGTTATTTCTGAAGATCTCAGCTAGTCATCAGCACTTTGTATTTGTTATATTTAGAATCTTATGCTCTATAAACACTGAAGATGGACTATTTTGCTGCATCCGCGTTCAGATGTGTGGTGGGGCACACCCAAGTCCCTGCCCCACCGAAGGTTTGAATGGGGTGCAAAACTGTTCTGCTTCCCCCCCACCTATGGTTCTGGGGGTGTGGAATGTGAAAGGTATAGGTGTCAAGTACCTTACCCCACCCCCGCAGGCTGGAATGGGAGACAGCAAATCACCCCAGTTTATATATATGGCAATGGGACGCATTATCTGGGAAGCACTAAGGAAGCACTTGGAAGCACTGAGGAGCAGAAAAGGAGCAGATTTGGAGCAGACTGCTGGAGACTGCTATGGGGGACTTTGAGAGAGCTTTAAGAGAGACTGCCAGCCACGGACTGCCAGCCATGAACTGCCAGCGTCGGTCCAGTCAGCGTCAGACTTGGACTCGGACCTTGCTTTAGACCTGGAGTCAGTCCTTGAGGGGCATCGGCCAGAACGGTGACAAGAAAGCAGAGTCTCTGCTCTCGACCGTCAGATGCTGCCTGCCTGTGGAAGGGACCTGCCTCTGCCGTAATCGTAGGTACCCTGCGAGCAGCCAGAGCTTTACCCTGTGCTGCCCCACGATCTGCATTTCAAGGCACTGCCAGACTGCCGACAAGGAGCCAAGGGACCATCTCCGAATTCCTACTCCACTGCCGTGAGTAGCACAGACGTTCCCTAGAGCTCCGGGCTGCCTTTATTTGTAAGTCTGGCAAAGTTATTTTTTATAGCAAACCTTTCCAAGCTTTCTGATTTTCCTGAATTGCTAAATTCCCTGTAAGCATCCTTGTGGAAGATTTTCCCGAACAAATTTCTGAACCTGATCTAACTAATTTTATATAAAGTTGTGGGCAGGGCTTTCTGGAAATAAAATAACTGCAGATTTTATAATTCCTGCCTTGTGAATTCCCACAACCGAGTCAAGATGCTGAGCACACCCTAAGCTCAAATCAATTCCCAGGAGATACTCTACCTTTAAGTGCATATATAAAAGCACAATCTACTATCATATACATTGAAATGCTTGACTTTATCCAATGAGTTCTTCCCTGGCTGCTCATAGTGAGTCTATCTCAACACAACAGCTCCCTTGGAAACTTTTTATTTTCTTTTTGAAACTAAGTCATGTCCTTCCAGACATAATCTGGCAGCATAAATGCTATTTTTAGCCTTATTTTATCCAGGATGTCAAAATAAATAGAAATGCCTTATTTCAGACCCTTTGAAAGACAAATACAATCAATTCGTAGCATATAGCTTGGTCCCAGATATTTCAAACTTTATAGATGAAGTCATTATAGCAGGAAAACAAATTGCAGAAAACAAACAAAACAAACCAAACAAACAAACAAAACCAATCAAGTAAAAAAAAAAAAAAACCAAACAAACCCAAACAACTTCTTCATCATTGAAAATAATTTAGGGTAAAAAAAAAGTCCTAAGGACTACCCAGAAACTTTGGACAATTTTGATGCATAGTTTCTGCAATGTTCTCTTCTGTACTTATTCAACATTGTCAGCTCACAAAATGCCAATCAAAGGAGAGCTAAAGCCAATGACTGCTAAAGAAAAGGGGGACAGAAAGGAAGGACCATTTATTAAATTAATGTGAAACAAAATAATTGTTCATTAATCAAGGCTTGTTCCTTAACCAGATACAAAAAGAAGCTGGCATACAAGCGAAGTTCCAGCACAGTGCATTACTTGGTAGAACCTTGCCAAACCATTAATCAGCATCTCAATTTTCTCATTTGGCACCATTGAACAAAAGGAGCAGCTATCACCAGCTTTAAAAGACTCTTTTATTGGGTATGTTGTCCCAAGTTGGATTTTTTCCTTAATATTCCTTCCCTGCCCTTCTGCTTGCTGTCATTAAAATGTAAATTTTAGAGATAAATGGACTTGAAGTCCCTTATTACGTAGGTAGAAAATATCATTACTGAAGGCTTCAAATACAGGATTAACTTTTAAGAATGGGAACATTATTATGCAATAGTAATTTTAACACCTCTGCAATGTCTTTTCTATGAAGGATATTAAGATAGTCTTTATCAAAGCTAAGGAAGTTATGCACTAATATGCTCAATGCCCAAATCAGCAAAACACTAATTATTGCAAAGGATCAGACCTTAACGAAATTAAGCCTCACAAAAATGCTTTAAAGGCGAAAATGGTAGAAAAATCTCTACTCTGAAAAGCTGAACGATGCAGAAACAATGTAGTACGCAAAGAATATCCTTAAGAACCTCCAGGTGGATCACTGCTTCTTCCACTGACAAGTTCATACCACAGTAGCATGGATTTTGGCCACCACTGAGGACATTTCTTCTTTGTCATTACTCAGTCCCCTCAAATGCACACCCAGGTAGCATATCACATACAGCAAAATTACAGTCATCCTCCCAGTTCTCCTATTTCAGCTGACATGTACCATACTTCATTTTTAATGAGTTCAGTGGCACCCATCACCTTCGTTAATGAATGGAGTAAGGCAACAAGTTCTGTGTTTGAATGAAATGGTTTATTCATTACCCCAGCAAAGCTTTGCTGTTCAATTCAGTTATGGTTTCCTTATTTAAAACTTTTGGCAAATGTTTCACTGTCTGCTTTCTTTCAGTGGCACTCAGGATCAGGTGCTGCCAACTGGAAGCTCTCTCTAAAGGAGAGGATCACATGGGAAGTGGCTGGATGTGCAAGAGCTCTGAGTGATATGCAGTGTGACAGCTCCTTGGAACAGGAGCCCACAGCACTCTGGTAGTGCTGGCAGACTGTGGAGCTCAAAGTTTTTCAGACTGCAGAATGAATCAAGTGTTTGACAGACATTAGTATGTGGTAGGGCAGCAGCTTCCCAATCAATGCTGTGAAAAGAAAATTGGAGCTACAAGCTCAGCTGCCAGAACTCAAAAAATGTATCAGAAAACAGAGATGGATGAAATCTCTCTACATGGAAAATAATGTCCCAAAGAACACAACACCAATATAAGAGCTTTTAGACAGCTGTGCTGAGAAAACTGAACAAATACTGTGAGCTTCCAGTTGTTCTTGGGGAAGGAAACATTGCACAATAGCTCCTCCATCTCAATGCTCAGAAGGAAACACCAGCATTTGTTAGCTACACAGTAGTTTCATTTAATAAACAGCAACTGAAACAGCATCGACAATCCTCCCGACATTCTCCCTCACAGCACATACATGCATGTATTTCCTGATTTTTGGGGTTTACTTAGTCATTCTCCACTCACTGAGACACTGATTTGGGTGTTCCAGCCACAAGAACTTGGGAAAGGAAAAAAAAAAAAAAACCACAAAACAAAACCAAGAAGGTGGGGAAGAGGCACAAAAAGAGGGAAGAAAATCAAGATGAAAGAAGCAAACAACCAACCAAACCCAGGATGACAACACAGTGAAAGGAAAAAAAAGTAAAGAGGAAAAATATTAACAATTTAAGTGCCACTGATCATAAAGAAAAAAATCAGCAGTTTACTAATCCTTGTTGTCTGATGTAGCCTTCCATATCTATTTAGCAATCATTAAACATTACCAGTGTGAAGTGAGGTAGCCATCAGGAAAGTCTCAGTTATAATGGCAAGGTCAGGTCTATTCCTCTTATTCCAAAAGAAGAAAGCTATTATTCTGAGATTCCTCTTAGCTCAGTAGGGACATCTATACTACGAACACTTGAAAGTGGTTCTAACCCTCCCTGCAATAAATACAGTCACTGAAAATAAGCATCTATGGAGGATAACTTTTTTTTTTTGCACACACCGACTCAGGACAAGATGTTTCATTTTCTAGAGTGTTCCTAACCCTGTATCAGTTGTAATCAGCTCTAGGTGACTGGCACAAACACAGCTCTTCACATCACTGAGGTCAAAAGTTTAAACTCTGACTTCTTTTAAAAAAGCAGGTCATCATCAACAAGACAGAATACCAAGTTCCCATCACATTGCCATCAAGCTCAGCTTTCCAGCACAGGATGGGATTTCATTCGCTGAAAAGCAGCATTTGTATTAGCTAACAAAATAATAAATTGTGCTGGTTTGCAGCTAATTGGAATATTTTAATAGAGAAAATTATAGGCCGTGAAAGGAAACAATGGTGATGTCTACTTCACTCATAGGTTTGCTGAGGTGTTTAAGAAAGGAATACAAAACAAAGATAAGCCACTTGGTCAGGCTNTATATCTGCTTGTATATTGTGCTAAGCTGTAAATAGAGCTTCAGGCCTTAACTTCCAGCCAGCTAAGTTCTAGTCTGGGTCATTTTACAAAGTGTGTGGGGCAGGGAACTCCCAAACCATCACATAATTTTTTTTTATATATATATAAAAATAAAAGAACCAGCATTGCTCAGGATGTTTAACCAAAGGTTGAAGCTGTTCCTGTTGTTAAAAATGAGAATTTTGACATCTATGTACACACATATAAAAATATTTACACCTTGCAATCTTAACAAGCTAAAATCTTATCCAATTTGCTGGTAGTGTGGATGCAGGGACCAACGATGCATACCACACAAGGCTGTATAGTGACACAGTTTGAAGTACTTAACAATACTATGAGACTGCTTTGTCTGTCTCCATTATCAGAAAATACACAAAGATCTGCCCATAATTAAGATGTTTAATTAATATTTTGTGGAAAAAAGGTTTTATTGGTCTGTCTCAAATAAATGACTACATAGACTAAAAGCATCCTTCCCTCGTCTCTCCATATTCAGTGAAGTCACTGCTTAATGCAGCTGCTTATGAGAGGATGACAGTTTAAGAGGGACAGGGATCTGCTTGAGAGAGTCCAAGGGAGGGCTGCAAGGATGATTAGGGGACTGGAACATTGCCTGATGAGGGACCTGGGGCTTTTTAGTCTGGAGAAGACTGAGAGGGGATCTAGTAAGTGTTTATAAATATCTGAAGGCTGGGGGTCAGGAGCCTGGCGGACAGACTCTTCTCGCTCTCTGGATAGGACAAGGAGCAGTGGATGTAAGCTGCAGCACAGGAGGTTCCACCTCAACACAAGGGAGAACTTCTTTACTGTAAGGGTCAGAGAGCACTGGAACAGGCCCCCGAAAGGAGTTGTGAGTCTCCTCCTCTGGAGACTTCCAAGGCCTGTCTGGATGTGTTCCTCTGTGACCTGAGCTAGACGGTATGGTCCTGCTCTGGCAGGGGGGTTGGACTCTACGATCTCTTTGGGTCACTTCCAACTCCTGACATTCTGTGATCCTGAGAGAAGCATGTTCTGTCATCAAATCCAGAGCTCCGCTTGCTACTAGCTTCTGTTTTCTGCAAGATGGACTTTCACTGTTTGATATTCTCCTATCAAAACTAAGCCAAGCCAAGACACCAAAGATAGGCATATGGGTAGATGATATCCATGCTTGTCCTTCACCATGCTCACCCCAGAAGGTTCTAGCATGTCTCCCAACTTACCATTTTCTCTCTTTAAAAAGCCTTCCTTAGTACTAACTCCTTCTCAGTTTTCTGTTTGCCAAGATTTTATCAGTGCATTCACTTTTCTGTTGCTGTCCCTGGAACTATCCTACCCTCAGTCTTTGTGACAGTACTTGGCTTATCCTGTCTTCCAGTCACTAATACATAGTGATTTGGGGAAGGAAACAGGGACTGAAAACAAGGGAAGATGAAAATGTTCCTTCCTGCTACTCTACTCAAGAAGACAGAGAACCTCCTCTCCATGACCAGAGTGATGCTGCCTCCAGGGGAGAGAGAAATAAATAAAAGTAATCAAGAAAAGGAAAAAGGCCTCCTTAGCTGTGCTAAGCACAGCTCTGAGGTACTTATAAGCTTTAGCTGTGCAATTTAGTTAGCTCTAAGGTTCAGACTCTCTAATTTCTAGACTACTTATTTTGGCACAACTATTTTATTCACTGCTACTCTTTGCTCTGGGGGGAATTTATGACTGGTTCTGGCATCTCACTTCGCTTCTCCTTTACAAGCACTGAGACAGAATTCATTTCATTTCTTAGCACTCTGCTTTCTTTTGTCAATAAATTACTACTGTTATTGAACAGAGGCCTGGATGTTTCCTTCACTGACCTTTTGTTGCTTATAAATTTCTTATTATTTACCATAACCTTTTCTGCAGGCTTCCTTTCATCTTTCACCTTTGCTTTCCGTATTTTATTCTCCCTTTGAGTCTTCTGAGTCTGCAATATTTTTAAGTCCTCTTTAGTTGCACCTTTATGTCACCATTTTATTCTTTTGAGGGGCTTTTTGATACATGCACATATATAATTTATTACCTGCTCTGCTCAGCTTGAAACTTCAAAGAGTGGCAACACATTGACCAAGAGTAAAGGCCAAATAAATGTTTTAATCATAACTGAAATTTATTTCTGGTCAAGAGTGTTTTTATACTCAACATTTCTGATCTATCCCCACACAGCACAGATGCCAGACTGTTTTAGTGCCTTAAACTGTGGTCAAAAAGAAGTTTTATATGGAAGTTGAAATTCTATGAGTGAGAATTGAGTCTATTATTCAAAATACAGATGCAGAACTAATGCAGAAGCAGTGCAAGTGAGAACAGAACTGACCTTCCTCGTAAACGTCAGTTCTGGTGTTGACAACTAAGCCAACTATTTTCCTTGGTAGCTTTTGGAATTGCTTGTAAGCTGGCAGGCACCTACAAGAGAACAGAAGCACAAATCTAAAATGGGCTGAGTTTAATGTGCTTCGAACCCCTCATGGTTGCTAGGAGCTGTGTACCTGTCAGAGGGCCCAAGAAGATCCATAAAACCATCCAGCCACACTAAATAGCCTCTGAAAGCAAGCAATAATGTACATATTATGAAATCGAATTTGCCACTGCCATTACACTTTAAAAGATTCTATTTTCAGCTCTTTTGTTTAACCTTTTCGCAAATAAATGAAGTTAACTTTCCTTTGCCACAGGGGTTGTGATGTTTGACTCAGACATGAAGAAAAAGGGTAAAAAGAATAAGAAGACTGCTACCACAGCAGTACTTATCTGCAGCTGTGTAGATCTACAACAACAGTCACCTGCCTTTACAGTATAAAGCTTTATTCTCATTTGGTGGTAAACTTTTAGGTTTTGTGTTATTTGGATGCATTTCTGCCATAAAAATATGACTCTGCAAAATTATTTTCTTTTATAGCTGCTCCTTCATTCCATAACAGTGTATCTTTATATCCTATTTATTCTCTCACACAATGCAATTCAGAGATAAATCTGCTCTTATAGTCCCATTTTAGTGACACAGACTCAGCGCTACCTGCACTGTTGAGTATTTTGATTGTTTTTTAATTTAAACCCTGTTCTATTCAGGATTTGTCTTGCATACAAATCACTGAACAGATTCTAATAATCAAAATTTTCCAATATCAACTGTCAAAAGACAGAAAGACTTGAAAAATGTCACAGAACCTCAGCTTTCAACTGCAACTGGTCAGAACTGAAAGCCTGCAAAGATATGAAGGATGACATTTCACACCTCCCCTTTTTCTTAAAGGAGTTATCAGCACCATCACCCTCATCTGTTTGAAAAAAAAAGAAGTCAAACAAATCCCATGCAAAAACCCCAAACAAATTCCATACACAGATGGTGCAGCTTGTGAGCAGTGACCAACATCAAAGTTGTGGTCATAAAGAGAAATGCACTGATTAGCCAGAACCCAGAACTCTTGGTCAAGCCACAGGAGTGAGAACATCAGCTTTATGTTTGTTTAGAAGGTCAATGTTCTTTGTGTTTTCACAGAAAATATACTAGACCCCAAGAACCAGACAACCAGGCAGTAGCAATTACATTAAATGTCACAATTTATGTAGCTTTACCTTTATACAAGCAGCCTGAATAAGAGCTACTCACTGCACAAAGAAGTTTCTAGGACAGATACAAAAGCTTTCTACTAGAACCTCCACCTTTTGATCTGCTGCACACTTTCTTTGAGTTCAGTACTGTATGATGCAGCAGCTGACCTGAATACTATCTCAGATAACTAACACAAGCAGGATCAACCATTTTTACAACTCATACAATTATATATAAACAACCTCCCTCAAGACCCTAAGAATCAGCACTGGTGTTTTCTATGAGCTTGTCTATGCATATTTATTAATGGCTTAAGTAACATCAACAGTATTTCAGAGAAACTGCATCAAGCTGTAAATTAGCGTTGCCCTGTGCCTTGGCATAATGGCAGCAAGAGCAATTTTAAGTCAAAATAGAACAGCTACCCCCATACTTTCTAAAAGATAAACCTGTATTTCCTTTCCTTTGTCTCTCACACAGCTGCCCTAACCAGAATCAGCTATTCCAGCAATGTTCAGTTACTACAGAGACAATGACCATTTCAACGACTGCAAAAAAAATATTTATCTGAGAATTCTGAAACATCTTCCTTCTTATAATTCAGTAAATGCTTTGAGATAACATCTGTATAAGGACATTAACTACTTCTTGCAAATATGATGATATTAGGGTATGCATAATGTAACAAAATGCATAGCTCTAAATATTTAGAAATTATATTTGGTAAGCACAATAAAGGAAATACAAAGCTAGGATGAAGACAGCTGGTCAAAAAGGACCTTATCAAGGATAAAAGCTCCTGGGATTTTTGGATTGTTTTTTCTTTTCCAAACACACTTCGGTTTACTGGATTCTTCCCATTAGCTTGAAGATCTTAAGCTAAGGAAAAGAACTGTTAACAGGAAGGACCTGGAATTTGAAAAGTCAAGAAAACAACAGCAAATGTGAGTTTCTTCACAGAAACCTGCAGGGCAACTAAAGATCAGATTTTACTTGCCTACTAAAGATGCACATCCTGATCCATATTGAATCAGGGCTTGACAGTAGTTAAAGTTTAGCATTAAGTATAAGGAGATGCATGTTCCTGTTTCTCTACATCCTCAGCTTCACTGAAACACCACAGAATTTGTACAGCTTGATGTTGTACATTAACTGAGCAATGTTACTTTTTACTTAATGTCTTTGATGAGAAATCTATTTTGAGCACATCTAATGAAATACCACACATATCCCATACATTTGCCAAACCATAGCTGCATCTAACATTATGCAATTAATCCTTGGATATTAACCACTATAATTATTATCTTGCTAAATTTACTCATATCTGAAGTATATTAACCAGATACACGAGATGAAAATGTACTGTTTCAATATGGGGCACCACTGAGAACTGTGGTAAGCTAACTGAGCATTTGCCCTAAATGTACAAACCGGCAGCACAATTTACTTATAAACATCAAAATGAAATACAATTACAAAATTAATCCAAGAATTAACCAGAGGAAGTACTTAAGTGATGCTCATTTCCAACTTCTCTTTAA
>VWYK01009249.1:0-18650 GCA_013399775.1 Semnornis frantzii | reverse complement strand
TTGTATATTTCTGTAAATATAAATATAAAATATATAAATAGNGTGACTATTTTACAAGGTCTTGCAATGACAGGAGAAGGGGCAATGGGTTTAAACTGGCAGAGGGGAGATTTAAATTGGATGTTAGGAGGAGGTTCTTTGCAGTGAGGGTGGTGAGGCACTGGCACAGGTTGCCCAGGGAGGTTGTGGCTGCTCCTTCCCTGGAGGTGTTCAAGGCCAGGTTGGATGAGGTCTTGAGTAACCTGTACTAGTGGGAGGTGTCCCTGCCTATGGCAGGGGATTGGAAGTAGATGATCCTTGAGGTCCCTTCCAACCTTACCATTCTATGATTCTATGATTTGCTTCCCTCCTTCCCTCCCTTGTACATCTCTGTAACTATTCCTGTCTATTGTGTATACATCTGCTTGTATATTGTGCTAAGCTGTAAATATAGCTTCAGTCCTTAACTTCCAGGTGGCCGAGTCTAGTCTTCTAGTCTGGGTGATTTTTCATAACTGGGGTGGGGGGGTCACACACAGGGCAGGTAACTCTCAAGCCATCACAAATAAGTAGAAGATCTTTTATGCAGAATTGCACATCTGATTAGAGGCATCAATTTACATGAGACAGTGAAGGAAAAAGACTGAAATGCAGACCTGAGCTGAGATCTCTTATGGTGACTGATTGCAGACCTGTTCTTAAATCTTACTGCTTGAGGAGAACACAGCCTTTTTAATTTTCCCCACATCAAAATTCTTAGCAATGGAGTGGGGACTTAAAAGAACATCATGTTTCTACATTGTGACAAAGTGTTGGACCGTTACAATGAGCCGTGCACGTTGGAATACCCTCATGCCTTCTTGCTAGACCAATATTATTTTTACTGCTATAGCAGATAACCAATGAGTGTATCTATCAAAAAGAGTGTTACAGAAATAAATTGCTTTCATGGTATATTGAACTTCATAAATGACATTTTGAGTACTTCAATGACATTTTTTCTCAAATGATTTTTTTTCCCCCAGCTTTTGTGTGGGTAGAAATAAAGTAGAACTATTTCTTTCATTTGGTGTGAAATCCTGTAAAAAAAGATGGTGCTGGGTACAGGCAGGCTTGACTTTGGTCAAGAGTGCCTTCCAGGCTAGGATGCAATATAATAATAGCATTTCTTATTTGACTTAATTTCTAAAACATTTAAAGTCCCTAGCAACCAATAAATAAGACCTAGCATTTGTAGAAATACAGCTATTAAGTCTGTAATAATCTCATTCTGTTCATTTAGAAATGTGAAGTCTATAAATGCATTAGCTTAAAGTATGCTTCAGTAAGTATTCTTTCTTTCTTTTTTTTTTTTTCCCCCAAAAATGTTATATTTAATGTACCTTCCTCTGGTTTTCTTTACTGAATTTCTCTATTGAAAACTTGTGGTGACTTCTGACAGCCCTGAACTCTGTGCATCATTCTGACTGTCTCCAGGAACCTCTTTGTAAAAAGAAATCTGGGGCTAGACCCTTTCTTGTAACTTATAACCTCAAATGTGCCTCTTTTTTTTTCTGCCCTCCTGGACAAAAAATTACTCTGCCTTAAAAATGCTTATATCTGAACCTAGATAACTTCAGGAAGAAGTTATTCCCCAGTTAATCAGGATTCACTTTAGGAAAATGTAATCTCATAATATCAATACTAATTGCATTATTAAGCAAAATGCTGTTGGAAAGAACATTTATTTTTACATGAGTAATAGAATTATTTTTATGCTTAGAAACAGCATCCCTTAACCACAAAATTGCTGGAGCTAATTCTAGTGAAGGCATGGGGGACAAATTATTCCACTGTCAGTAGCCCACAGGCTACTTTATGGTGATTATGAGCTCATTGTTAACCTACTTTACCTACTTTATTTGCAGGGTTTTACAGAGGTTGGCATATCTAGGGGTTTGCTTTGTATTGTCCATTTCTTAACATGGGCTCTCTTAAATCCATGTCATCTTCCAATTAAGCATTGTCATTGTATTTGCCCTGTCTTTAAATCTGAGTGACAGGTTGTTTTTGTTTTCCCCTGCCCTGTCTGTTGGGATGCCTTCTTACCTGCCTCATTAACTTCCGCATTTTAGCTTAGTCTAGTATCCAGAACACCTGCTTAGCTATGCCTTGTGATATTAAACAAACATTTTTCCCCCTAGATATTAACTTTTCCTTAGAATGCCTTTTACTTCCCTCACTGCTTACTTCTTTATGATCCATAGATCTGGTAGTTGCCTTTACAAAAAGTCTGCTTTTAGTCCGTTGTCCACGTGGAATGACAACGGGTGGCAAAACTGGTGAGGGGGCTGGAGAACAGCCCTATGAGGAGAGGCTGAGGGAGCTGGGGGTATGCAGCCTGGAAAAAAGGAGGCTCAGGGCAGACCTCATTGTTCTCTACTACTACCTGAAAGGAGGTTGTAGCCAGGTGGGGTTGGGCTCTTCTCCAAGGCACCCAGCAACAGAACAAGGGGACACAGTCTCAATTGTGCCAGGGGAGGTATAGGCTGGATATTAGGAGGAAGTTCTTCACAGAGAGAGTGATTTGTCATTGGAATGGGCTGCCCAGGGAGATGGTGGAGTCGTTGTCCCTGGAGGCGTTCAAGAAAAAACTGGATGAGACACTTAGTGTCATGGTCTAGTTGCTTGGCTAGGGCTGGGTGGTAGGTTGGGCTGGATGATCTTGGAGGTCTCTTCCAACCTGGTTAATTCTATGATTCTATGAATGTGGTGTTTTGGAAAGCTGTGAGGTTAATAAATTGGCCTTTACCATGAAAAATACTTTATTCATGCATTGTTAGGTGAAATGGACTGCTTTGTATTTATTTATATATATAGGTAATTAAACCTTTTTGAAAGCAAGCCTGAGTGTACACCAGCTTTCCTGGGAGAAGCTGTGCAGCTACCTGATTCTTTTGACAATGGATCATGTGTCACACTAGCCCTTTGTTCTAATTCTTTCCCTTTCCTCAGGTGATTGTGTAACTGATTGAGAGGGGAGGGAAAGCCTCAGTTGTTTTCAGAGGGGTTTGGCAGTTTTGCTCGAGAGCAGAGTCCTGCGTGGTGAGGCCTGTGAGATCAAGTAAAAGTCGAAAGTAAAAAGATGCTGGAATTGGGAATACAGAGTGAAGTACTGTTTTATTTCTCTGGTGAAAAACTCGTCCTAGCCATATCCCTTGGTTATGGGCTACCAATTGGCTTTAGAATAAGCAGTCTGCTTGGTGATTATTTAAAGTATTAGTGAGAGGTAGTGCTTGCACCTTGTGCCGAGATGTGATTCTCAAGTACTGCATATGCACTTGCCTTACCTGCTGACTCGATTTGGAATGGCTGTGGATGCTAATTAATGCAAGGCTGTCTTTGTCGTTGCTGCCAGTAAATCCAGTATATCACTAATGGTAAATAAAGCCAGTTACAGGTGGGGAGTCAAGGAAGGGAACAGAAAGGACTTCAGTCTTCAGTGGAAGGACACGGATAATTTTGTTTGAGCACCAGGGGACTTTGTGTGCAAGCTAACTTACAATACAGGAGTCCAAATAGCGTTTAAGCTGCTCGTTTTGCTTCTGGTAATGCTGGGGCCACGCTTATTCAGGATTTACTGTAGGTCATATACGGGAACGGCCATAAGGTGTCAGAATTCCTCTACGTTCAGAGTGAATTGCCCAGAAAACCGCGAGGCTTGAGCAATTTCTGCTATCATTGGCAGAGCAATTACACGGGTTCACAAGCTGCAAGTTAAGTTCCCAAAAAATCAAATGATTCCCATATATATATATATACACACACATATATGAATGCACTAAGTCAATTTTAGCATTAAAAGGTCTTTCCAAACTAGGAATGAGGGACAGAAATGGCAGCATATATCTTCCTGTTACACAACAAAATAACTGCGAATTTAACAAAGTAATTTCAAAGACTGCAAGATTCAGAGACAAGTTTAGTGGGGAAGACCCAAAGGGATGGAAACCCTCACACCATTCTGCACGCTATTCCCTGTGTGTTTTCCTGCGCTTTCGTCTTGGAATTACAAATATTGTACCTGGAATGTAATCAGTGCCAATACAGAGATGTGAAGGAGAGGGAAGGTATCTGCAGAGGCAGCAGCACTGTTTTCTCTGGATTTACACTAGGGTAGCATCATCTCTGTGTCTGAAATAACCCTGTTGTGGCCTGAATCACATTGCAGAGATTATATACTGGATGATGTTGGCTTTCTGAGGTTTGTGCCTGGGAAGGATGCAGTTAGGTCTAATTTTTCTGAATCTTCCCAGCCAAGGCTGTGGTACTCTGAGTGTTCTCTATGTATATTTATTTGGGTTAGGATTCTCAGAGCTTGGACTGTCCATACAGAAGAATGCTAGAAAAATATCTCTCTACAGAATTGCATATTATAAATTCAAAATTCTGAGAACATTTCCTAAACATGAGACAATAAATGGTTAATGAGGTATTTTTAATAGTTTAAACTATGACTCAGATTTAAGAATGAAATGGATGCTTTTATGTAAAGTTCAGGTATTACAAACTGTTTGCCTGTTCCTTGTACCAGAGTTATTTTGAGACACCTGATTTAAGTGTCGTTAGAGACAGCAAAATCAAATTCTACCAGAATTATGGTTATACAGTGTCAACAGTATTTAGTTTATAAACCCTTTGTAGGACTACTCTTTATAGGCTAATATTAGCTGAAGGGTGGGGTACCATCCAAAGGGACTTGCACAGGCTGGAGAGGTGGTCTGAGGGGAATCTCATGAGGTCCTGCATCTAGGTAGGGCAATCCTCAATATGTGAGGAGATGATGAAATTGGGAGCAGCCCTGCAGAAAAGTACTTAGCAGTACTGGTGAATGAGAAACTGGACAAGAGCTAACCAGCACTTGCAGCCCAGAAGGCCAATCTCATCCTGGGCTGCATCAAAAGCAACGTGGCCAGCGGGTCAAGAGAAGTGATTTTACCACTCTACCCTGCTCTGGTGAGACCTCACCTAGACTACTGTGTCCAACTCTGGGGCCCCCAACACAAGAGAGACAAGGACCTGCTGGAACAGGTCCAGAGGAGGGCCACAAAGATGATCAGAAGGCTGGAGCACTTCTCCTGTGAAGACAGGCTGAAAGAATTGGGGCTGTTCAGCCCACAGAAGAGAAGGCTCTGGGGAGACCTTATAGCTACATTTCAATATCTGAAGGGGACCGACAGGAAGGCTGTTTAGAAGGGCTTGTAGTGATACAACAAGGGGCAATGGTTTGAAACTGGAACAGGGTAGGTTTAGGTTGGACATCAGGAGGAAGTTCTTTACAATGAGAGTGGTAAAATACTGGAACAGGCTGCCCAGGAATGTGGTGGAGGTCCCGTCACTGGAGACATTCAAGTTCAGACATGATGTGGCCTTGGGCAACCTGATCTAGTTGGAGGTGTCCTTGCTGACTGCAGGGCTGGTTGGACAAAATGACCTATGAGGGTCCTTTCCAACCCAATGCAAAATGTGAATCTCTGAATATTAGAGATAGTAACAACATTCAATGTTGCAAAGAAGGCATTTTAATGAACACTGTGGACTTGAGGGGGGGAGAAATCTGGTATTTAAAGATTTTAAAATCTGTTTCATAAATTTACATATTTTGCATGATTTCCTCATTTACAAAGCTGAAAACACTCTGGTACTTTATCCTATATTAAATGTGTTAGAACTGACTAAGAAGAGATCACAGAAGTAGGTGGCTGTGGGGAAACATGGTTGTTTGCCAAGACCAGCAGAGGACCTCTTTGACTATTTTCATTGTTGAACTGCAGATAATTATACCATTTTAATGATAAATATTATGGATGACAGAAATAAATGGCTTGGTAAATGAGAATGATGAAGCAGTTACACAGAATAATTGGACCATTTAGTGAGCTGTGCTAATAGAAAATATTTTCTTACTGTCTAGTGTAATTTTTTTTTTTCTGGAAAAAAGAAAACTGGCAGTGAAAAGGGGCTTTGGTTGCAAGCTACCTGCTGAATAACAGTTAAAAATTCAACATGAATATTTAGTGTGACACTTGAGCACAGAACACCCAAGCGATGCTAAATTTATAAGAAGCAGAGAACTTAGTTGTAGCAAGCAGGACATTTGGTATTAGTATTAGTGACATCCCAATTAAATAGTCAAATCATTTGGGGGTTGTAATCGACAAGCAACCGAATATGAGCAGGCAGTCTGCCCAGGTGGCCAAGAAAGCCAATGGCATCCTGACCGGGTTTAGAAATACTGTGTCCAGCAGTGGCAGGGAGATGATTGTCCCCTTGGACTCAGGGGGAAGGCACACCTGGAGTATTGTGTTCAGTTTTGGGAGCCTCAATACAAGAGATATCAAGGTACTAGAGCAGGTTGAGAGGAGGACAATGAGGCTGGTGAAAGGCCTGGAAGATGAATCTTATGAAGAGTGACTGAGGGAGCTGTGGCTGGTTACTGTGAAAAAGAGGAGGCTGAGGGGAGACCTCATTGCTCTCCACAACGACCTGAAAGGAGGTTGTGGAAAGGTCTCTTCTCACAGGTAAATAATTATAGAACAAGAGAGAATGACCTCAAACTGCAACTGGATAGGTTTAGACTGGACATTAGGGAAATTTTTTTCGTGGAAAGAGTAGTCAGGCATTGGAATGGGCTACCCAGGGAGGTGGTTGAGTCACTAACCCTGGATGTGTTTAAAGGTCATTTGGATTTGGTGCTTAGGGCTGTGGTTTAGGGTGCACCTTGTAGAGTAGGGTTATCGGCTGGGCTTAGTGATCCTGAGAGTCTTTTCCAAACTGAATGTTTTTGTGATTTCTGTGATTGTAAGAGGTTTTTCCAAAAAAATGGGAAGAGTATTGGAGAGAGCAAAATGTCAAGGGAAGAGAGTGGACAGTGAAGAAATGAAGGAATTATGCCCCTCTGAAGAGCACGTCTCAACCAGCAATGAAGTTGGAGGTCTTTTTGTTTGCTTGTTTGTTTTTGTTTATTTTCCTGTTTATAGTGTATAAAAAATAAAAGGAACTGAATGCATTTTATACTTTTGTTTTACGTTCTATGTGTAAACATAAGATGGAAATCATAAGTACAAATACACTTTATGGAAAGGCTGGAAATTGGAGCTAATCTAGTCTCCATAACTAATTCACAGCTAAGGAAAAAAACACCTAACATTTATGGGTGAAGTGCAGTGAACTGTTTTTCAGTTAAATCTGGATATTATTTGGCAAAGTTAGTTATGTGCAAGTTATTTGGCTGCATGATAGGAACGAGCTGTAACAGCCTGTGATATAAAGAAGGTCATGTTAATTGATTTTTTTCTCCCCTTATCCAAAAGGTCAGAGAATCTCTTTGAGAGTGGAAGTCAGACTTTGTGTCCTACAGAGTACCAGGCTCCTGAAATGCGCTCTAACACAAGAATTGCAACCAGCAACTCTGATCCATAATCAATATAGTTGCCTGTTTTTTTTTTAGTACAAGAATATGTTCATGCTTCTCTTTTTTCAATGTTCATGGCATAGGAAGAAACTAGTCTGAGTTGTGCCTTTTATCTCTACCTAAATGATCTGTCACAAATCTGTAGGACATTCAAGATCAGACTCAGTGTGGCCCTGGGCAGCCCGATCTAATTGGAGGTGTCCCTGCTCACTGCAGAAGTGGGTTAGAGAGGATGACCTTTGAGGGTCCTTTCCAACCCAGTGCAATCTGTGAATATGGAAATAACTAAGTTTACTTGATTTTTTTTTATGCTGCATGAACCCACTCTTTTGCTATTGAGGCTTATATTGGTAATATCCATATTAAGACACCAAACTTCTGAAAGCATTCAGAAAAAGCAACAAGGATTTATAAGCATGTTTCCAAATTCTGGAGACTAGTTTGTTAGCTGGAATACAGAAAACATAATGCATAATTATATGTATAATTAGTGTATACACACTTAGCTACCAGCCTAAATTAATAATTGCCCATAACAATTAGAATTCTACTACTCTCACACTGAGACCTGGGGGAACTCCTAGGTTTGAATTTATTAGCTGTTATTAAAAATATATTAGGACATACTTCCTCTACTTTATTATTTTAGTCACTTGCAGGTTTTCCTTTTAAAAAGATATGGCAAAAATAAACCCCAAACAAACCACATAACAAAAAACTAAAGCATTTTACTGATTTTTCTTGCAAGACAAGCTACTTGCAATCAAGTCAGGATTCTTCGTTATCCACTTTTCTGCACCTTCTGCATTCCACAACTCTTGCATGGTGTAGGTGTTAGCTGGGAAAAGATGTGGTGCAATCTTGTGTAATATTTGACTTCTACCTTATTTGGCATATGTGGCTCTTTAATGTTTTGGTTTCACTTTGGCTTTGGTTGTTTTGGTTTATTTGGTGCAGCAGAAATGTTTCGTACTGTATCTCTAAAATGAAAGTATTCGAAACTTCTTCTTGTGCCAAGTTTGTGGACTAAATTTCTGTCAGGAAATTCTGCAGAGCTTGATGCTATTGTGTGAATAAGTTCCAAGTTTTATTATCTTTAAAAACACAAGAAGAGTGAATCCCAGCTGTATTAGAGATAAGGCTGGCTTAAGGAATGTCGTAAGTACTGTAATCTTATGAGATTTCTGACATTCCTGTGTTTTGACTGTATTAGAAATAATACTGCTTGTATAATTGACTTGAAAATGAAAAATGAAACCAATGCTTTGAGTTCTTCAGATCTCTGGTATAGTTTGAGATTGTGTTTTATTTTGGAAATGCCTCACCCAGGTCTAGTTACCAAGAAGAAAAAAATGGCAGTTTGCTTCGATTTTATTGTACCTTTGGTAGAGGACATTTGATTCCCTCCATCTTCGGAAATTACTCTGTCCATATTGTAAAGAGCAATGTCTTATAGGCCAAGACAAATGGGGACTCCTGAAGATGGCAGCAAACACCTCTTGTCTAAGTGGAAGAGGAGTTCAGCCCTAATGCAAGATGATGCAGCAGTTACTGTCTAGCTTATTTTGTCAGTACAAGGATACCAGCACTAGAAGAATGAAAATGCATTTGCAGATGCACACATGGCCACACTGTCAATATTGCTCAGAGTGCTCTGTGGAGTCTTACTCTGTCAGTATATACATAGCGTCCCTGGGTTTATCTTGATTAACTTCTAATTAAGTAACTACAGAAGTAGGAAAAATAAGGAATTGTAGTAATTACAAAATGTCTACTCCTGAGAAAATCTTAGCATGGAAACACTCTGATTCTTGGGTGACGGTATCATTTGATCTGTCCATGCTTTACAACAGTAGGCAGCATAAATATCCCTTTCCTACAAACAGATATTTATGGTACAGAAAGGGAAAGAGACTTGTGCATTGTCATCCAACAGGCCGATGTGGGAGTGTGCAATCAAAACCCCAAACACGGTAACCACAAAAGATGCTTTGTCTCATAATTTAATGCAGTATTGACTATGTCATCCTGCTCTGCCTTTAGAAGAACTTAATTTTGTGTGCATTAGGGTGTGTGCTAAATTACAGCTTTATCAGGTCCTCTCGGGCATGTTCTGTAAAGGGCAGAGCTTCGTATTTGCTGGAGAAAAACGGCTGTAAGTCAGGAATGACTTAGTTATGAGAAATTCAGTGCCATAAATGGCTTCTGAAATAGATCCCGTCTTCATAGAAACGAGGATGATTCTTTTAACTTTAAATGAAGCAAAACATCATTAAACTGAAAAACATCCATGAACAAAACTCAAGATTAGGCTGAATTCTTATGCATAGAAAAATAAGGGGAATTGTTTGCTTGACCCTAGAAATACTGCAATAATGCTTCACTCTCACTTAAGAAAATAAGCAGCAGCTCCAGTAACACAATACAGACACACATTCATACTGAGTAGTCTGCGGTCTCTTTAATGATGTATCTGATTGCAGTGAACTTAAGTGGTTTTGTAGCTTGTTTAAAAAGGAAATAAAAGAACATTTTATGCTTTGCTATCCTTTGGAACCATGCTATCATAGAATCATAGAATCATAGAATGGTAAGGTTGGAAGGGACCTCAAGGATCATCTAGTTCCAACCCCCTGCCATAGGCAGGGACACCTCCCACTAGTACAGATCACTCCAGGCCTTGTCCAACCTGGCCTTCAACACCTCCAGGGAGGGAACAACCACAACCTCCCTGGGCAACCTGTGTCAGTGTCTCACCACCCTCACTGTAAAGAACTTCCTCCTAACATCCAGTTTCAATCTCCTTTCTGACAGTTTAAACCCATTACCCCTCATCCTATGAACCCACTGTATCAATGTGAGTCATGAATCCCATTGTATTTTACTCAGGGCAATGGGACCTGTGTAGATTGTAGAATCATAGAATGGTCTATGTTGGAAGGAGCTTCCTAAGGTCATCCAGTCCAACCCCCTCTGCAGTTGCAGGGACATCCTCGACTAGATCAGTTTNTGCAAACAACTTCCTCCTAACATCCAGTCTAAATTTTCCCTCTGCCAGTTTAAATCCATTGCCCCTTCTCCTGTCATTGCAAGACCTTGTAAATAGTCCTTCCCCAACCTTCCTGTAGGCCCCCTTCAAATACTGGAGGGCTACTCTAAGGTCTCCTGGAAGTCTTCTCTTCTGCAGGCTGCAGTGCTCCAACTCTCTCAGCCTGTCCTCATAGGAGATCTGCTTCAGCCCTCTGATCATCTTCTTGGTCCTCCTGTGGACTCGCTCCAACACTTCTATGTCCTTCCTATGCTGGGGGCTCTTGTCAGCCCCCTTCATGTACTGGAAGGTGGCAATTAGGTCTCCCTGAAGCCTTCTCTTCTCCAGGCTGAACAACTCTAGCTCCCTCAACCCGTTTTGATAACAGAGGTGCTCCACTCCCCTGATCATTTTTATGGCCCTCCTCTGGACCCACTCCATGAGGTCCATATCCTTCCTGTATCGAGAGCTCCAGAGCTGGACTCAGTAGTCCAGGTGAGGTCTCATGCTGGTTTCTTTAGTTGGTTACGATCAACTTTTGATGACAAGAGAAAATAATGCCTATGTTTAGTTCCTGCCTTTAGTTTGCTTTGTTTGCATTATCTTTCATACTGGGAATTAAACTGTCTCCTTCAGAGAGTCAGTTTTTCATTCGTTATTGCTGAGTCTGATCTCTGTACATGGGGATTCTTGGAGGATCGTTGTCTAAATGCGTATCCAAAAATTACAAAGTACCAGAGAAGCTGTTGGAAGATTGTTATTAACTTATGCTGATGTGCAAGTGAAAGATTGTGTTTCTGAGTACAAATACTTTGTGCCCGGGTGTAAATGCTTTCATGCCTTCTTTGCAAGGTTTCTTATGCATGAAGTAATTTGGAATGGATTAAGTGGTTTTATTTGCATATAGCTCTTAGAAAAAAATCGTCCTTTCCTTTTGCTTAACCATTTACAATGTAAAGCTTAGTTTGGTTGGTTTTTCAGTAAGGATAAATGAAGAATTAACAAGGACTGTTCATGGAAAGCAGATGCAATAGTTCTGGTGTGTGAGGGGAGTGCTAAAAAGCGTGTGATGAAGCTGCTGGTGAAGAGTTCCATTTTGAGGGTCATCAAGGTCTAAGTGAGTCAGAATGCTGCTGTCTGATAAGTTAGCTGTGTGAGAAAATGATGTGTTGAATTTAATTTTTTGTTTGTTTGTTTGGCATTGCATCTGATAATAGAGACAACGTGGAACACCAGTGTACATATCTTGCTAGATATATGTAGCAAAGCACACTTAGGTGTGTGTTTTTATTTTTTTTCACAATAATTATAGATTTGCAAGTCCTCCATGCCTCAGTCAGTGAGGCATATATGGCCTGCAGGTATGTCTAGCTGGAAGCATATGGCTGCTGCTCTTGCAAGTCCTCCATGCCTCAGTGGGCAAGGCATGTATGGCCTGAAGATATGTCTAGTCAGAAGCATGTGGGTGCTGCTCTTGGTTAAACTAGTAAGCTCACTTAAATGGTAAATGTCTTGATCACTTTGAACTGAAATATTTCTTGGAAGGAGGAACATTATCTGAGGAGAGTAACTCCCATAATTTTGTCCTGTGGGAGGGGAAGTTGCACACATTCCTTAATCCATTGCACAATACAATGCATGCTGCCAAATAAAGCAGCAGTGGTACTCTACTTGCACATCTACAGGTCATGATTTAAACACTTGTAAAGAAATAATTTTATTTCTAAGTGAACTAGCAGGCATACTGAATAATGTAACTTAAAATTGATTTCATTTATCAGTCTAACCAGAAAGTATTAAGACTGTCAGACTGATGTATAGCACCTAATCAAGGGAAGAACACCCAGTTTCAGATTAATATCATTAACACTTCAATGTTTCAAGTGACAATAAATCCTCAATGCATCCTAAATTCTTTGATATTTCGGGGCAACAATAATCCTCCAATGGATTTATTATGATAATTTAATATGCTTTTCTTCTCAAAGATTGTTTGAAAACCAAATTACCATTGTTATGAATGCTGGCATTGCAATTAAAAAAAAAAAAGTTCTGAAATGTAACACTATTTTGATGTTATAAACTGTTTCACATTAAGATCAAAAGGGAAGAAAGGCAAAGCAGCATCAAGGGCTGGTGACTTCTTATTTTAATTAATTACTTCCAACCCCTGGGTTGTGGATGCACTTTATTATTTTGTTTTAGCATAGATTAACTCTTCTGTTGTTAGATCTCTGTCCTTGAAGCCTTTAGTTTGGTGCAAAGCATACTAGCTTTTGATGTTTCTCTATACTCTTAAGGACACAGTGCATCCTTCGTTTACGGGATTTTGCAGTTCTAATTCCAGACCCAAAGTCAGAAGTTTTGTGCAGCTCTGGCTCAGTAAAACTAGCACTACGGTGTAAAGGGCCACTTTTCCTCCTCCTTCAGAACTGGATGCATATCAAGGATCTTCTCTGCTTGGCTCTAGGCCTTACTACATTCTGAATGAGGCTGGAATCCTAGAAGGGCTATACAGGTGAATAGCTGTTCCAGAGCACTCCAAATTCCTTCCTTCTCCCCTCCCTTGCGGGTTTGAATGGGGAGAAGGCAGCGCTGAAACTGCTTTGCCTGCCCCACTCTGCGGGCTTAAAAGAGGAACAGCGAAAGCCCTTTCCCCACAGGTGTGCTGAGCTGTGTGGCAGCCCGCGCTGGGAATCAGGCTGCTGGCTGCCTGGGTTTTTGCCCCCAGTATAAATGGTAAATGGAGACTTTGTCTAGAAAAAGCATAAAGAGAGCAAGGGAGAAGGCATGAGGTGCCTGCTGTAAGAGCCTTGACAGAACTCCCGTTTGGACCATCCTCGCTTTTGGACAGCTCCTACCTTTCCACACGGCTCTGGGTTTTGCGCAGTCCCTGCCTTTGGACATCTCTCCCTACTTTTGCACTACTCTGTGCAAACTTGCAGGCTTAGCAAGTCCTGGGGTCCTTTGGGGAGAGCTGAGAGAGGATCCAGACCCAGCTGCTTTTGGACCTTACTGCAGCCAATTTCCTGGCTGCTATTCTGCATTGGGCAGACTTGAGCAGTTTGGCTCTGCCCTGCCGCTGCCAAGGCAGCGTCGCTTCCATGAATCCCTGTCTGTGGCAGTGTGGTTCGAGACACTCCTGACCTTGGCAGCTTTTCCACCTGCCTTGGGCTGCTGCTACATGGATCCAGACTATTGGATATTGCTTGCAGCATCAGAAGGCAGCTGAGCTGCAGAGAAACCCAGCAAGGGATCATCACTCCATACTTTGTGAGTAAAGCCTGCTGCTGCTCCCTTAATTTTCTACTCAGCCTGATTGAGAGTGGGGTAAAACTGTGCTTGTAACTTAGCCTTTTCCATTTCCTGACTTCCTAGATCTCTAACATTGTCCATAATATCCTGTAGAAGATTTCCCAATTGAATTGCGAACTGTAAGTAAATCTAAAGTAGTTTTGTATAGAGTTTTGGGGGCAGGGCTTTCAGGAAAATCAAATAATTCTGCTTTTATAATTCCTGCCTTGGACACATTAATTCCCTGTCTCCACGACAAAGACCAAGATCAGAGATGCTCTTGATACCTGTGGTTTGCTTGAGTGTGTAATACAGCCCAAGGTTTAACATTCTAGTTGGAGTAACTCTCTTTTGCCGCTTGCATTGGTGAGACTCTCACTTCAAGTCTGTATACAAATAATTTTCTGTGAATCTAAACCAAAATAATTATTATAGTTTTAGAGCAATCTCAGGTACTCAAAACAAAAACAAACAACAAACAAACAAACAAAAACCCCAAACAAAAAAACCCCAAACATATTTATAATTTGGTCTCTTTCTATTTCCCATTGAAGTTTCTTTGAGTTCTGCCAATGTCATACAGTTTTTTCCTACAAAAATAAGTTGTCAGTCCATCTAGAGCTGACATTTTGAGTAAGGCTTATGCTTCAGCTTTTGGGAATAAGCTTCATCCTCCAAGTCTGCCACCAGTGACCATAGCAATCAATTTTTTTTCAGAGCCTCACTTATGACAAAGGTAGGTAAACAAAAATTTTAGGTGGAACGGCGTTTTCCAAAATTCCCTTTACCTATGCCGATGCCAAGTAGGTTTGATCTCTTATACCACACTTCAAAGGCTAGATTTTAAATGTTGTGTTAAAAATGGTTTTAAAATTTAGACAGAATCTGGAGATGTAAATTTCAGGTACACAATGTGTTGTTTTTCCAGTACTTACACACAACAGTAACCTTCAGGTAATTTTCTTGAGAGTTCATATAGTTTATTCAAAGAAAAAAAAAATGGAGAGATAAAAGAAAAGTACTGGTCAAGTTTATAAATGCTCTCCTCCTCAAACTATCTTGACTTTCTTTTCATGTTTTTTTAGGTTAGGCAGATGCTTTTTGAAAGTACACTTCCTCTTTGGTTGATTAAAACAACATGACTCTGAAACAACCGAAGGGAGAAATCTTAAGCTCTGACTACTTGTGCACAGCTAAAGGTTGTCCAAAGGGTGTACTCAGCATGGTGCTGAAGTAGTCAAATACTACACATCTGTAAGTCCTTTGGTACAGGACATTCATCTATTTTTACTCATATATCAGTCATGGGGAGGTATTGCAGAGGGAATAAAAGGCTTTTCTTAGACACCCCCCCCATTTTTTTTTCCCCATTAAAGATATTAATGCCCTGTATCATGCCACTGCTCAAACCTTTTTTACAGATAGTTTTTTTTCCCATGGTATTTCTTTCTCCAATCTCTTAGTGAAGTTCCATTGTAGTGGAATGAAAAGTAGCAGTGGATATGCCCTTCAGAGTGCCTTAGATTTCTGTGCACCTAAGAGCATGGATATTGATGAAGCAGCTGGTAAAACAGGATGTGACCTATAAAGGTCACTTTCTGGCTTGGAAGTTTTGGGTTGATTGTTTCTTTTTCCCTCCTCCCATTTGATCCACGTTGTTTATCCAAATGAAACTGAAGATACAAATAAATTTAAAGGGGAAGCTGGAAGACAATGTGCCTTTAAATTAGTTAGTTGTGAAATACAGCACATTTGTTTTATGAAAACCAACCAACCAAAACCAAACCCCATATAAGGTTAATGACAGGTGCTGGTAAACCCTCCCTTTCCCCATTTTGTATAAGGAGGGATGAAATAAAATTGTGAAGCATAATCAGAGAATGAGAATGTCTCAGATGGGAAATGGGAACTCTGTCCTTTTATTGCTTTCCACATCCCTCCTATTTCTTATTTTTGCACTGATTTTCTAGAAGAGAAAATCTTGACTACTTGAACAAATAGGCCCAGAGTGAAATATTGGGTCTTCTGTACTGGAGGAGAGAGATTAACACATGAAGACAAGCATAAGATTAAAATTATGAGCTATGCATTTTTAAGACTCTGGTAGCCCTCTTTTGTCACTGCAGTTCTCATTGAAAAGCTGGCCTAGGTGATGTTCTCTCTCTCTTTTTTTTTTTTTTTTCCTTCTCTTTGGGGAAAATGGCAAGGAAAGAGAAGAAACAGCTTAATTTTGGTGACAAGACCAGGGGAACGGTAGAGATAGGAGTAAGGAAAGCACTTGCACTGCCCTTTGTATGCTGAATGGTGCAGAAGAAAGGATTTATGACTGTTTTTTTAAAGCTAGTTTTCAGAAAATGGCAGGGTTAAATCTCAATCTTAGTATCTTGCCTTGCTGAAATGCCTGAGCTAGATAACTTTAAACCTAATCTTAGGAGAACGATGGAAGACATTAGGAAATAAATTCATTAAATGGAAGCTGAAATTAAAAAGTTGATTCCACAACATGGGGGTAATGACAGCAGACAAATTAGAATATTAATTAAAGAAAGATTTTTCTAATGACAGACTTTGGTTTCATTGAGGACTTGGGATTTGTTCATTCACTTACGAATGCACTGTGTGCTCTTAGGGGGACTTTGTATGGAGTGTAAGACCACGTGCAGTGAATGATGGTCAGGGTGGAATGAGGAGGGCAGAGGGACAAATGGTGCTAGGGAAAAAAAAGGGGACACCCCACCACCACCACCCCCCCAAGCATAACTATTTAAAGGGAATGGCATTGCAAGCTTTCATCTAAGGCATTATTTGGCTAAGTTCTATTAACATATCTATTTTATAAGTATAAACACAATTATTTCATGGTGACCATTCTGAAGGTAGTACACTAACTTATTTTTCATTAATCAATAAAAGTAGTTCTTTTTCTAGCCTACTTTCACTAATGCTGCTCTTAGATTCCTGTTTGCTTTTTGCATTCCTGAATATTGCACTTAACAAAGAGAGCAGTTTTAACCTTTATAAAGGGCATGATAGTGTCCAACCATTAATCTAAGTAACTAATAATGATATAATTTCATGTATCTAGTGGAAATCAAAAGGTTGCACTGTAGGGTGAGGCAATGTGGAAAACAAAAGTTAGAGCACAGTTTCCTTCTGCTATTTTCAAATGTTTGTGGTCTTAGAGCTGTCTAAACCTTCTAGAATGCTTTAAAGATCTTATCCTGTGTAAATCTGAGTTAAGGTGAGCTCTTTAATTAAAGTCAGTGGAAAGAAGAGACCATGGCTAGCTTACAAGCTTGCACCCAGTGCAATAAGGAGATTGATGAGGTTCTAGTTAATCAAAATGTACATTGCATTTCACTTTGGACTTATGCTGCTGATACTTGGTAAACAAATAATGATGACAAAAATAATGGATGCAAAATTGTAGATTTTTAGATGCCTAAGCATATTCTCTACCTTTAGACTTGAATTAAGAAATATCATCCACAAGGTGAATCTTTCTGAAGTCTATTTGGAGGCAGTCAGAATAATTCATAGCCTGTAGGGTAAACCTCACAGTTCTTACTGGATAAAAGCAGAGGTCCTGTCCCTTCTCTCTCTTAATTACCGTTGTGTATAACTTTGTAAGTTATAGACTGTATGAGAACTAAAAAGTAATAGAATAGATATGATGCCATGATGACGATACAGCAACATTGTGTTTGATAATGAGCTAACTCTGCTCCATGATTTTAGAAAGGAAAATTTGTTAATAATAATAATATTCTTTAGTTGTTAAATAATACATTAAACAGTCATCGCTGTGGTTTATTAACCCTGGATCAATACTGAATGCCTTACAGTGCATTGTACATTGGGCTGTAGTGATTCTGCTCAACCCATCTCAGTTTTCTTTGAAATCCTTTCGTAACACCACTGATGACAAATATGGTGGAAGTTGCAGGAGCTCACAATACATCAAGAACATTTCCTGCTTTCTGTGATGTGACAGAGAGGAAAAAACTCCACTAAAAAGATGGTAATGGGTTAGGACTTGTCTGGCTATGGATTTCATAGCACATCTGATCCTACCTTGTGTTCTCTTTTATATACCTTTTCTCCTTGCAGCCCTTTCAGTGAAACGATACTGGTTTCATGACTGGGAAAGAATAGCAGTTCTCTCTTATATGTGGTACTTCATCACATTCACTGGAGCATTGATGGCAGGATCTGTGTTCGCTTCCATGGGAATAGAGGGAGCTGTAAAAAGCTTATCCAACAAGAAACTTCCATTGATTCCTTCTCAGAGGGTACCTGAGCAGACTCTCAATAAGCCCCATCCTGAACTCAAATATCCCTTGAATAAAAGAGGAAGCTAACTAACTAAACCCCTCACTTTTTTTCTGAGGTATTTTCTCATGAACCTGTTTCATCACAGACTTACAGAATGTCAGGGTCTGGGAGGGACCTTGAAAGCTCATCCAGTCCGACCCTCCTGCCAGAGCAGGATCACCTAGGACAGATCATGCAGGAATGTTTTCAGGCAGGTTCTGAACATCTCCAGAGGAGACCCCACAACTCCAATGGGCAGCCTGTTCCAGTGTCCTATCACCATCACAGGGAAAAAAATTTCTCCTCATGTTTACATGAAACTTCCCATGCCTCAGCTTCCACCCATTGCCCCTCGGCCTGTCATCGGGCATCACCAAGCAGAGCCTGGCTCCATCCTCCTGGCCCTCATCCTTTACATCTTTATCAATATGGATGAGGTCACCTCTCAGTCTGCTCTTCTCCAAGCAGCAGAGCGCCAGCTCCCTCAGGCTCTCCTTCTAAGAGAGATGTTCCATTCCCTTCATTATCTTTGTGGCTCTATGCTGGGCTCTTCTCAAGCAGTTCCATACCAAAGTTTGTACT
>VWYK01009248.1:0-26910 GCA_013399775.1 Semnornis frantzii | reverse complement strand
GATTGCTTAAAATAAAGGAAAACCAAGCAAAAGACAAACTCTTAATGTCTTTGATCTTCCTTGAAAGAGTGCTTAAAACTAAAGAGTTTTCCTTTTAACAGCACAAGGCAGAGACAAGTGGAAAAATCTTGTCCCTGCGCTTCAAACCGTGGTCATTTTTTAAACAACTCCTTACGTGCTGAAGAAATCTTTTGTGTTAAATAAATACCACGCAAAGTTCTGCAATTCCTCTTAGATTCTCAACTAATACAACAAAATGCTTTGTCTTGCAAGACTGAATGGACAGTTTTCAGAAGTTGTCCAGCTGTCATGAAAGGCCTGCTGCCACCAGAGTCCATGCTGAACTCCATTTCTTTTCTGTAGAAGCAGAGTGAGTTCCTCAAACACTGAGTCCTGGCTTCATCCCATGTTCATCCTGCTGACTTCTAAGTCTAATTTGAATAAATTACTGTACAAATTTTGTGGGTAATTGCAACTGTAGAGAGGAGGCTTCTTGAGCATGGTACCTCTCAAATACATGGTGGCTAAGAAAGAATTAGTTTTTTGTTTTGTTTTGTTTTGTTTTTCTCTTGGTGCTGGTGTGAGGTGGTGACAGCCTATTGCATTCAGGTACCCTTCCTGCTATCAGTTCCAGCTCATTTCAAATGCTGGTACAATGCACTTTAATTTTATATTAGTACATAGCTGTTATTCCCTCTTTGATGACAACTAAAGATTGCTTAGAAGACCACAGCCATGTGATGGAAGTCCCCAAATTAGACTAGATTACCTTGAAGATAAACTCCCATTTGGAACTATATTGTCCTGGTGTGTCAGCAAGTGCAATCATATAGATACTATCAAGTAATAAAATCCTTACAGCACATCACATGAACTATATAGATAAAGGGGAGTTGACTATTGAGTTTTGGTCAGAAAGTCCAAAGCAGAAGTTGTAGTGATTCCTGTCTTTAGGGTTGTCAGTTACTAACTTTATTAGAACTATAGTTACTTGCTGTTGGGGACTCCTAGTATAAATATATGGAAGAAAGAACTGTATAGAGATAGTATCTTTAACTCAGTTTGCTTTTACCAGAAAACTCTGCAGATGAGGTTAAGTTAAATTTTTCATTTTAGTATTTTAAAAAGTTGTCTGTATTAGAGTAAAACCACTGAGATTCAAAATGTTCTATATTGACACTTAATCAAAAGATGTTTCAAAGCAATCTCACCCTTTTCTTAAAGCCAAATTGATAGCAGCTAAAACTGGTCTAACAAAAATATTCAGGTCTTTTGTTGTAGTTATTACTAAAATCAAGATAGTTTTGTTTCTGCTATCACTCCCCATTACCACTGAATTGAATGGAGTTGATAACTTTCAGTAGAAGATAACCAATTAAAGGGCAGAATCCTGAAGGAGGGGAAGAACAATTAGATTCACAAGAAGTTGCTGGTATCAATCTTACTGTAAACCAAAGCATTTTAGTATGTTTATTAATCATCTTAGTTTGAAAGGTGAGCAGCGTACTCATGAAACTTGTTGAGCTGGAAAATGTTACAGGTCCCAGCCACCTCTGTTCCAAAAAATTGGAGTAAGTGAAGAAGGATACTTGGATGAGCAGTGAAAGAACAAAATCTGTCATTTCAAAGTCTTTAATAGAGTTTGGCATGGCTTAGTCTTGTAACCAAATATTTACCCTATAAGAAAAAGAGGATGTAACTACTATCTAAAGGACTTTGGGGTAAACTTGGAGAAAGAAGTGCTATTTAAGAGGTGATGCTGGCACAAGTACAAACAGGCTTAGGATAACCATGCATTAATTTAAACTAGAAATTAAAAGAAGATTTTTCATACCAGGGAGTGAGCTGCCTGCTACAGTAACAAAGACAAGAAACTGTATAGAGTGCTATCAATTCTGGAAGATGTCCCTCCCAGTTCTTTGTTTTGGTGCTTCAGAATCCAGGAGTGCTGATTTGATTTACTTTGATCCTGGACTCTGAAGAGACAATAGGAAATAAGGAGTTCAGAGAATTTGTAATGAGCCTTCAGCTTGCAGAAAATGTGCTCAGTGAACCTGAACTAGGCACACATCACTAGCTCAATTAGCATGAGCATATTTCTGCCTTTCCTCTCCAGAGCCTTGTTTACAATAATCAGTTTGGGCTTCTTTATTCTTTTAATACAGATCATAAAGTATAACTCAGACCATGATTACAGGGAGCATTTTTCAGTGGCATAGCCACCTCGTGCTGGTATTTCACCAGCTGCTTGTTCCCTTCTCCATGCCAATACTTGCATTACGCCTCTCTGTGTAACCATGCAAAGAGCTGGATCAGAGTACTGATCTAGATGAAAAATGCCCATTTGTTTTAGCTTTGGTATTTTTAATTCAGATCAGACCATCCCTCTGGCTGCTATGCTACTGCATAAACGGTTGTGCCAGCACAAAGCAGGAGGTGCCTCAAAGACAGCGAGGAACCACTTGAGCAATTTATGCCGGAAGCCTCACCTCAGGCTGCTCTCAGGCCCTCTGTGGTTTGCACTCACCGCTAGGCCAAGAAAAGGGCTACCTGATTTTGATGATGATGATGATGATAATTCATCTTCCCCTGTCTCTCTTGTACCTTCTGTTGTACTGGCAGGGCCTGACCATGCAATTGAGACAGTTCAGAGAACCAAGTCAGCTGAAAACATGAAACTACCTGAAACCTAAGTACTTCTTTTTTCTTTTAAGTACTTCTTTTTTCTTTTTCCCTTAGATTTAGTTTTCTGTCTCTGTTTGCTAAAATGCAACCTCAGCAGTTGCACTGAGGTAGAACTTGGAGATCAGGAACATCAGTCAGGGGCATCAAAATCGAACACTTTTTACAGAAGCTATGATAACTTGTACAGCTCAAATGAATCACTTGGTTATGTTGCTCTCTGGAGTGCTTGCTTTCTGGAGATCCAAACAGGCTAAAAGTTTTCCTGAGAGTGTTTTGACAGGAAATAATCAGAATTCCTTTTAGGGAGTCCTCAAAATACTGGGTTTTTGGAAGATCTGTGCATTCCTTCATAAATGTTTCTATGTCTGAGCTTCTGGTAGGATCCTTTCTTTCCTGTCTTTGTTAGGCAGATCCTGCCCATCAGAATGTCAGGCTGGGGCAAGGACAGTCTGTACTGTGTCATCTGTAAGGTCCTGTACAGCTGGCTGGTGCATTGGTGCTAAAGGTTTGGTTTCTTTATGAGCATTATCTTTTCAATAATTCAGCCACAACTCATTGGTAATTACTTTTCTGTTGCTTATGGGTTTAGAACAATAATACCTACTACTACACTAAATGGATACTTAATAAGACAATATTACAATAGGACTCCTGTGGAATTACAGATTACATTAACACCACGTGAGTTCAGTCTGAATTCATTATGAATAATCACTCTGAATAGCAAAGGAATTAATAACCATTAGCCATTTACTGTGGAGGGTTACTGAATAATTGCCAGATATAGCTGTTTTAAGAATTTACAAGCTTTCCTCATTGAGTTTTATTCTTCGAGAATCATTAAGTAAGAATAAAAGTTCCTACTTTTATTTTGAATCTGTACTCTTTTCTCAATTGCATTCCAGTTCTAAAAGCACTTCAAAGATAGTCACGCAGCCCAGTTCATTCACTAATGGAATTACATTCCTTATCTTCATTTTGTCTTTGAGTGTATCTCCATTGGCTTCATGCAACACAACTGAGAGATTAATAAACTTTAAAGCATGCTGTGAGACATTCAAGGGCAGGGTGACTCCAACATGCCAAAATGCAAAAGCCTTATATTTATGACTTTGTGGCAAGTAAATTCTGAAAGTAAAGATATCCAAGGCCTTTGATTTGTTTTCTGAAAGTTCCCTCTGTTCCTACAAGCATTTGAAGACTGCTGTTTTGCATATCAGAGGTAGCTGACTTGCTAGGAAGAGGGACTTAACTGCTGACTTCAGATGAACTTTTCCTTTGAGTATAGGCTTCCACAAGAGTTCTACTTCTTTTACAACTTACCCATGCTGACTGTCTACAAGAGCTACACAGTTGCAATTCAAGTCATCCTGCTAAATTTAAACAGCACTGAGTTTTTCTGCATAACTTCTCATTGTAACCACTGGGTTAACTCTGCCCATAGGCTTGACTGTGCATTCAGGTATGAGATTTACTACATGTTGATGTTAGATCAATGACTGGTTTCAAAGCTTAGGTAAGCACAACTGTGAATGCATGGATTTGGGGTTTTTGAGCTATTTTTCCCCACTCAGTGAGACAAATTCAGTGTAAAAAGCATATGCACCCTTGACCTCACAAATAAAAGATACCATTTCCTTGTATTCTGTCTGCAAAGACTGCTCCATCTAAGCATGCATGCCCTTATTTATGTCTGTGACAGCTGAATCTACTCAGTGAGTCTCACAAATGGCAGTCTGCCGCAGATAGCATTTGCACATAAAGTCTCTTGGATTGTGCTGAAGTGTTAGTTGAATTGTGTATGATCCCCACCAATTTGAGGGGAGCCAGCAGTTAGCCTCTGATCTGTATTATTTCATTAAACCTGTATGAAGCAGTTTTGTGTCCTGTTGGTTGCTAAGATGGCAATACCAATGTACTGGTGTTGAAGCAAAGGCTGATACTGTGTGATGCTGATACGTGATGCCATAACCAATGCTTAGGAAATCAGCTTGATTTAGAACTATGCCCCAGAATGAAATGTATGAAGATAATTGCTTGTATGAATGCCAGTATTTTTAAATATTATGTAAATATGCATGTTTACATGGTGTATTGAGCTGATTGTAATCAGCTCAGGGCACAATTATTCTTTTTCTTTTTTTATTTTTTTTTAAATCCTTATCTTTTTAACACTTAGAGAATGAGAGGATTTGTGACTCACGGAAATTCAGCTGTGGCAGGGAGCTGCAATCCCTAGCATGCTCTGACTGAAGTCAGGGGTTTACATGGGTGAGGAGGGGTCTCTGTAGGACATGCTGCCTGACATACGGGCCCTGACAGTTGGCCACCAGATGGCAGACACAGTCTCCCATACAGTAATGCTATTTTCTTTGACCTACATAAAGGACAGCTGCATCTTTTGCCACTGAAAATGATAGATCTTGCCAAGTACACCGAAGGTAATAGCCACGTTCTGAGAGCTTTTATCAGCTTTTACACGTGAAGCTTTTTATTATTTTTCCTTTCTTCTGCCAGGGAAATATATTTTATTTTTCGACATATCTCAGTTATAGGTCTTAATTAGTTGGATTTGGAGTTCTGTTAAGCAGAATTATAACATAACCAAGGTTATTTGCAGTGATGTGCAGGCTTTACATTTTAGTGGTTGGAATGGATTAAATACATGGTTTAAAGTACATGTATGCATAGACACAGATAATATTGGTTTGGTTTGGTTTTTTTCAACTGGACAATTCTGGAGTTCTCTGCAGCATTTAGTACAATGACCAGGAAGGATGAAGCACTGCTGTAGAAGTATGCAAAAACAATATCACAAATGTATCATGAATATTGTAAATGCCAAATGTAAGGTCATTAAACAGATACTGATTATAGACAAAACTGAAGAGACAAGGACTTGGATGGCTACACTTAGCAATTGTGCAAGTGACTGTAACTTGAGTAAAGTCAGAGGCCCTCTGTTCCTGTATTCTTGGAATAAACATTTTGCTGATTCAGTATTTGGAAATCTGCTTAATGAAATTCTTTGTTCTCCAATACACTGGTAAATTTAACTACATATTGCAATAGAGAGAAAGAGAAAAGGCAAAAGTGAAAAGGGATTTATTTCAGAATAAGTGAGCCGAAACATGGGTACAAATTCACAACACATGTTAAAAAACTCCCCTGCACAGGCAGGTACAAGTCATGGCACATTTGCCCAATACTTTAAACTGATTCTCATCCTGAGCAGGCAGGCAGAGCAAGCACATTCGTTAACACCACATCCTTACATTTATTGTTTGGGTGGATGTCTGTAACCTGCTCTGGAACTCTCCTGTACAGCCTAGCATACAGCTCCTGGTGGGGTGAAGGAACTTAGTGTGTGGCAGGAGTGACCCACCCAGTCAAATAGTTATTCATCAGTAATTTACTGTACTACACACTGGCTCCATGCCCACCATATTCCCACTGCAGGCAAGTTTAAGTACTGTATAGTTGTGTAGATGTCAGCATTTTTCTATCACAAGAAAGCTATCAAGATAACTTGATGGTCATGGAGGGATAACATAGAAGCTCAAATACCGTTCGTATAATCTGATTATCTTTTTCCTGTTTCACAGAACTGTGGCCGCCTTCTTATCCAGCTTGATCTATCTTCCAAGGTCCTTGTGGTGTTACTACACCAGTGGTATTGTCCTCTATTAAGTTTTATGTGAACAGAAGAGTTTATAGCTTGAGTTCCTTTACTTTCTTCACAGGGTCATGCATATCTCTGGAACACTCAGAGCCTAGTGCAAGACAGAGGCCTCCATTGCTCAGCTAACCTGAGAAGAGTTTCACCAGTTTCCAAAAGTATAGGTGGGGAGGGATAGTGGTTGTCTTTCAGTATACACAAAGCCACATGGAGATGGCAAGTATCTTAACTAGAGACTTGCCTAGCCACTTGTGATAAGCAACTGTAAAGATTCTCATACCCCATCAATGGAGCAACTGTAAAACTCCCTGGGTAAATGGTTGCTCAGGGCTCTTGTTTGCTTTTAAGGGCCTGCTTACTAAAAGAATGTTTAAATTAATGTGCTATCCTGTGGAGACTGGGCTAGTGCCTGGACTTAGAATTTCTTACTGGTTGTGTCATCCCCTTCACTGTTTCATAATCTCTGATAGCTTGCTTTCTCAGTACTTCAGCTTTCTCATGTATGAAATAGGCTTGATGATACTTTCCTCTAAAAGGTATTTTTGAAACTATGACTGAAATCACTAGGGGTTTTGCCTTTGTTAATGGCATAGAGTTCACACTGCCAGTTTAACTGGCATCTACTTAGGTTTGCCACAGCAATAAGAACGGAGGCTTCTATGTATGTGCAGCCATTTCATTGTTTCCCATGCTAATGCTGTTTATATAGCTAGAGCCTGAGCATCTGGGTCCAGCTGATAAAGAAAGTTTCCTTTTCAGTTGTCTGCTCTGGCACAATTGGTCATGGAGTTCAGCAATCCTGGGATTAAGCCGAAGGAGGTTTAATTAAAAAAACAAGTGTCAAATATGGTTGCAGGACAGAAGAATCATTTTACAGACATTTTTAAATAAGAAGTACAAAGGAAATACTGGTGGTGAACTAAATTTCTCTGTTTCTTCTCTGAGTCTTACACATTTGTAATTGATCCAAAAATCCCCAGTTTTGTACTTCTCTCCCACACTCTTGCATTTTGAATGCTAATTGCAGGACGTGGAGAATGTTCACAGAGGGAAGGTATATGGCTCTCTTCTGTTTCAAGTTATGGAGACATCCTTTGACTTGCATGCAGACAGCAGATGGTATGGCTTTTGTGGTGTCATGAACCCCAGCACAATATAGTCAGCCACTGCACAGCATGGTACAATTTAAAGCTGAGTAAATGTGGAGAGAGTGAAGGGTTAGGGGTGGGAAGGCAGTAATTCCTAGGACGTTTGTTCCATTTTGATTTTACAAAGTGATCATCATTTTGTTATGCTTCACTCTTGTTCACTTTCTGCATCTGTTCTAGAAAACTGCTTTCCTGCCAGGAACATGCACTCAAACAGCTTTAAAAGGATTGTTGTCAACATCAAACCCCACATCTCCATTTGAAAGTTTTCTACCTCTTTCAGAAATAAAAAGATGTAAGATTTTGAAGTTACGTTCAGACTTCAGAAGAGGAAGTAGGTTTAAACGCCCATAGAAATAATATAAATTCCCAGCTAATAAACACAGATAAACTCTTTTCCAGTCCATAAGCACAATCTCTCTCAAAACTGACTTGGAATTTTCTGAAGGTTTTTCTGGTCAGAAATTTCTTTTCCATTGGAATTCACCTCCTCACGATTCAGACTTTTCACCTAGCAGTGAGTGCTATTCTAGATCTTTCTTGGTTTTTCTCTGTAAGGAAAAGTTTTGAAAAGGTAAAAAATTTCCTAAGACAGGAAATATTTTTGTGTTCAAACCTCATATACCCTGTGTATTGTGTAATTAGTTTAGAGGCTGTGTAACTTAGAGACAGCAGAGGCTTTGCATAAAAGAAAGCACCTTAGTAAATGAAATAAAAAAATAATACAAATTAGAGAGGATTTTTTTTTTCATTGAGTTGCAACATACCTAAACAGGTAATATGCCATTATATATGTGTGTAATAGCAAATATATTTGTTTAATAAAACTTCAGCCCTTCTCCTAGCAGATACTAATTTAATGAGTTACAGTACATGCTGATATGCTGTGGCAAAACAATTAGGTATAGGCTGTCATTTCTAGCTCCTCTTGAATGTAATGCTGGTATTACATAATCTACATCCAGTCCTGAATCTGTGAGGCTACATCACAGAATGGCTTAGGTTGGAAGGGACCTCAGAGATCATCTACCCCCTACTCCCCTGCCATGGGTAGAGACACCTCTCAACTAGACTTGGTTGCCCAAGGTCTCAGTCATGAGCAATTAGGTCTCCCTTCAGCCTCCTCTTCTCCAGACTGAATAACCCCAGCTCTTCAGATGCTCCTTGTAGGCCCTGTGCTCCAGGCCCTTCATGAGTGTTGCTGCCCTTCTCTGGACACTCTCTAGCACCTCAGAGTCCTTACAGTTAGAGGCCCAGAAGTGAAGACAATACTTGAGGTGTGGTCTCACCAGTGCTGAGCATGGGGGGAATGATTACTGAAGTTTGTCTTGTTCTATGAAAGAGTGGAGTATGAATAATTTTGTTTGTTAGAAACACAGAAATGATTGTGTAGAATACTTTCATTTGAAAGTATACCAAGAAGAGCAGTGGTGAAATTTAGTGGACCTTTGTTTTCTGTGTTCTTAATCACCCAGCTTGTGTTCCTGTTCTGAGCAATTTCTCTGACCCTAAATAGACATCTTCTGCATTAGCATGTGGGATTAAATGAATTGTATTTAAGAAATGGAACCTGCTTTGCATACAGCAAAACTTGTTGAACACTGCTATGTATTTCTGCAGATGTTATAAAATCACTGGAAAAGAGATTTTTCTGTTGCTTCCAAAATCTATTCCTTTAAATAGAATTCCAATCTATGGCACCATTTTCACATCAGTCATAGGAATCTTTTTGTTCTGATTAAAAATTGTTGGTCTGTATCCTCAGCCAGAGGAGCTACGCCAATACACAGCAGCTGGGAATTTCCTACCCTGCTATCTGTGTGTGGTAGTGAATTCATCAGGCATAGGCCATCGCTTGTATGCCTTCTAAATTACCTGGTAGTCTCTTCTGACTTTTAATGTATGGTTATCTCACATGAATCAGTTTGTTTTTCCAAAATAAGTTGGGGTTTGTTTGGGGGGTTTTTTTGTGCTTTGTGCAAACACTTGATAAACAATACAAAGCACACTTAGTCTCTTGATATTAAATAAGGTATGGCAACATGGTGCCACGGACTAACCTAGGGTACTTTGCATCCAAGTAGTGTAAAGTACTTCATTATCCTTTCTTTTTTCTCTGTGGAGATAAGGCAAGACATTTACAGGTGCAATAATTTACTCAGAATCTTGTCACTGCCTGTATCTTACCAGAATTACTTAGGAATCTGTGCAGCTTGTTTCTTATTTTAATATTTTAAGTAATATAGGATATGCTTCCAAATGCAGCAAGGCTCAGTTCTTGACACATGACTTTGAAGCCATTTTCACCATTTCATAACATATTTTACCCTTACTCCATCTTGAATGCAAAATCAGTGAAATGTTGAAAGTAAAATGTGCCATTTTGCTTAAATATGCACTCAAATGAAAACTGAGCTTTTGTCCTTGATTTCTGCTGATCTCCAGATTATTGTCCAGGATGTATAATTAAATTATAACCTTGATTTCCATACAGGTCAATGGCATTCATGCCAGTGACTCACATAGGTCATAAAAGTATATTTCCAAGGGGTGTGGGTATAGGTGGGCTGAACAGCTTGGGCTGGTTTATAAAAAGGAGGGCCTCAGGCCATCTGCACTTATCCATTCTCCTTTGTTCCAGCTGCTATTCTGCTCTACCAGACACATCACCAGGGCAACATGGCATTCGCAGGCAAATACGAGTTCGAAAGTGATGAGAACTATGATGAATTTGTGAAGAAGATTGGTAAGTATGTCTTGGGGTGTGAGTCTTAAAGGATGTAAATTGGGTTAAAGTTTTGGGTGTTTATAAAAGATGTTTTTTACTGAAATGTGCTGAAATGAACAGGGACAAAGTCTGGTAGAAGTGCTCTGCACTGCAGCAAGGACATTCAGTTTTTGTTCTAAGAAGCACTGTCAGCCACAGGAAATAGTCCTGTTCCTTTTCAGTAGCAGCAGAATGAGGGGCTAAAATGTTTGTAGTATGATGATTGTGAATTTTTCTTTTTGTCTCTTTTTCTTTCCCTAGTATTCAGTGGTAGGAGAATAAATTCAGTGTGGAAATGTTTGTCAAGTTCTTACACAGGAGTAGGATTCTGTGAACACTTTCAGAAGACCTTTTTCAGAAATTACCCTGTAAAAGCTCTTAGGGACATCATGATCTGTACACATAAATGCAGTGCTTGTGATTATTCATTCAAAAAGCAATAGTAAATAGGTTATGTGCAGCCACAGAGCAAAGGCAGAAGTTCATACACATTGAATTCCTTGCATCTGCATATGTAGTTTAAGTAGAAGGAAATATTTATCTATATGGTGTATTTATATATTTATTCTGTGTATTGTTTCACAGGGAAAAGAAAGCAAGCTCCAGACTTATTTTGACAAATGCATTGATGTACCTGTATCTGCTTTTACACCAGTAATTTAAACTTGGAGCTTTGATATTGCTGTTAAAATATAAATAAATAAATAAATTCATTAAGTCAGATATCAGTGTCTGAGAGCAAACATACAATTGGCATGTTTCAATTTAAATACAGCTGGTGGGCTGCTAGCTTTTATGAACTGTGTTTCTGTTGATTAAGGTCTCCCCAGTGACAAGGTTGAATTGGGAAGGAATTGCAAAATAGTCACTGAAGTGGTGCAGAATGGAAATGACTTCACCTGGACACAGCATTTCCCAGGAGGCCGCAGCACAACCAACTCATTCACAATTGACAAGGAAGCAGACCTGGAGACAATGGGTGGCAAAAAGTTCAAGGTAAATTCATTTAGCTCTTAAGTTCTACACTGTCTTAGCTGCTTTTCAGTTTAGGGTGAAAATCAAATCAGCCTCAGGGACATCTTCCTTAAATCATAGGTTTTTATCTGTCATAGTTAGAAACACTTTCCCCCTATTTCTTGATGACCCTAGCAAAATATCCAATTTTGATTTTAAAGTGAGCTAAAGCTTTGACACTGTATGGTCTAATAGTGAGGGCGGAGTGTCAAGCATCTACTGGTATCACAGCTCAAGCAAACATAATGCTCATTAAAACTTTAAAGAGCTGGTTGGCAGCTGTGGCATTGTCCAGCACCATACAGCAACTGCAGGATGCTCAGAGGGGAGTGCTGTGGTCCTTAGCTCTTCCCATGCCTGTCAGCAGTGCTCACCTTTTGTAGTCACCTGTGCCTTAAACAAAAGACTGTAAAATTAAGGAGGAAAAAAAGTCCCTGTATCCTCCTTCCTAATGGAAGTACAGAGCAACTTAATCACAGAATAATAGAATGGTAAGGTTGGAAAAGACCTCAAGGATCATCTAGTTCCAACTCCCTGCCATAGGCAGGGACACCTCCCACTAGTACAGGTCACTCAAGGCCTCGTCCAGCCTGGCCTTGAACACCTCCACGGAGAGAGCAGCCACAACCTCCCTGGGAAACCTGTTCCAGTGTCTCACCACCCTCACTGTAAAGAACTTCCTCCTAACATCATCTAAATCTCCCCTCTGCCAGTTTAAACCCATTGCCCCTTGTCCTGTCATTACAAGACCTTGTCAATAGTCCCTCCCCAGCCTTCTTGTAGGCCCCCTTCAGATACTGGAAGGCTACTCTAAGGTCTCCTGGAAGCCTTCTCTTCTTCAGGCTGCAGAGCCCCAACTCTCTCAGCCTGTCCTCAGAGCACAGCTGCTGCAGCCCTCTGAGCATCTTCGTGGCCTCCTCTGGACTTGCTCTAACACTTCCATGTCCATCCTGTGCTGGGGGCTCCAGAACTGTACACAGGACTCCAGATGGGGTCTGAGGAGAGGAGAGTAAAGGGGCAGAATCCCCTCCCTTGCTGTGCTGCCCACACTGCTGTTGCTGCAGCCCAGGACTTGGTTGCTGTCTGGGCTGCACATGCACACTGCAGGCTCATGTTGAGCTTTTCATCAACCCAGACCCCCAGGTCCTTTTCCTCAGGGCTGCTCTCCAACCATTCACCACCATTCACTAGAGGCATTCTGTGCCTCTGGTGAGACAGATTACACGACATGGTCAAAATCTGTATACAAGACATGCTGTAAAATGGTTCTTTAATTATTTTATACTTTTCTCATCTATTTAAAGGGACAGGACCATTCAGGTAAAGATTCACATCACTTGTCCTCAGGTTATTAATATCTGAGAATGCCACTTCAAAATTAACTCACATAATCATGCCTTTTTTACTGTCAGTACAAGAGGTCCACAGAAAACACTGAGGACTGAATGAGAAGCATAGTTTTTAATCACAGCTTTTTTAGAGCTATGAATAAATATTGTGTAGATATGAAACTTGCATGTATTTTTAGGTGAGCATTTTCCTGTTTAAATTGTGAACCTGTAAGAACTGAAGCACAGGGATTTTAGTCTTGTTCATAAAGATGAACGTGTCATAAATGACTTTGACCTTTTTAAAGTAAAGCATCAGGTGTACAGATGTTTTCAATGTATCTCATAATGTAAATGCTAGTAATCCCAGGCAACATTTATTTTTTTCTGTGTTACAGGCAACAGTTAAAATGGAAGGTGGGAAAATAGTAGCTGAGTTTCCCAACTATCGTCATACTGCAGAGATTGCTGGAGGGAAGCTGGTAGAGGTAAGTTCTCAAATGTTCAGGTTACTTCAAACAACCAAAAATCTTAAGAGCAGCAGGCTTAAAATGTTGAGTTTAGAAAAAAATCTTCATCTAAAGCAAAACAAGACTATTAAATAACTTGCAAATTCACTTGAGATAATTATCTACAGTTTTATGCAGGTTTAATGCAAAAGTTGAATGAGCAAACTTTTCATCATATATTTGGATAAAGTTGAAATGTAGAACTTGCACCTTAGGCACAAACACAGCTTTTATAGTGGTGAGTCTGCTATGTTCAGACAGAAATACTCCCAAGCTATCTTGTTTTCAACTATATTCATTGTGCCTATGTCTCAGGAATAGAAAATAATACATATAAATTTTTTTACCTATTACTTAAATGTTTCTATAAAGTAATTAACTTTGTTTCATTGTTAGAAAACTACCTAGCTGCAGCTCCTCAGAGACTTTCTGTAGAACCCTGTTTCTTTAGTCTTACTGAAGGAAAAAACAAACCAAAACACAGAAGAGGTTGAATTTCAAGCAGTATCCTAAACCAAACAGCAACATAGCTTTGGAAGATTACTGAAACTACAATCCTTACAGTCAAATTTCAAAAACAGATAGGATTGTCAAACATGACAATTTCTCATTCTCAGAAAATTCTCCTGAATTAACACATGTCACATATGTCTGAGTGTGACTTCAGCAGAGACTAACCAGAAGTTATGTTACTCTGTGAATCAAGAAAGGACACTGAACCTCAATGAAAATAATAAGTGTCAATCACTGCTTTTGGAGGACAATTCTCTAACTTGCCATACTCATAGAATCATAGAATGGTAGGGTTGGAAGGGACTTCAAGGACCATCTAGTTCCAACTCCCTGCCATAGGCAGGGACACCTCCCACTAGTACAGGTCACTCAAGGCCTCATCCAGCCTGGCCTTGAACACCTCCAGGGAGGGAGCAGCCACAACCTCCCTGGGCGACCTGTTCCAGTGCCTCACCACCCTCACTGTAAAGAACTTCCTCCTAACATCCAGTCTAGATCTCCTCTCTGCCAGTTTAAACCCATTGCCCCTTGTCCTGTCATTGCAAGACCTTGTCAATAGTCCCTCCCCAGCCTTCTTGTAGGCCCCCTGCAGATACTGCAAGGCTACTATAAGGTCTCCTCGAAGCCTTTTCTTCTCCAGGCTGCAGAGCCCCAACTCTCTCAGCCTGTCCTCATAGCAGAGCTGCTGCAGCCCTCTGGAGGATATACTCCTGATATCTTGGAGTTGTCGAAGTCGTGTTTAACAAAGGATCCTATTTAAGATATCCCTAAATCCCTGTTTAGAAATTGTGCTTTTTGTGCATTTCAGACTTGATAAGGACAATCAGCTTATTTTCTAGATACATCTCCTACTAAAGGCCAAATGTTGCTTCTGCAAAGGACAGCTTGTGAGCCAATGAGCAGGTCTTTTCATTTGTGACTCTGAAACTCTTAATTACACCTTTCAACCAACATTTTTTCCCTTGTTCTTTATTGCAGATTTCTGCTTGTTCTGGTGTAGTCTACAAAAGGACCAGCAAAAAGATTGCTTAAGACAGTCTGTTCTGATTGAAGAACAATACAAATAAATAAAAAAGTTTTGATTGTCTTTCCTCTGTCTGTATTATAAACAGAAAGAACTCTTTTTCAGAGTAATTAAAAGCTTGCCCCATTCCTAAAGATCTGACAAACACTAAGAAAATCAAAATGCAAAAATGAGATGCAACAAAGCATGTAGTGATGCTGTACAGTCTGATACATGCTTGGCTTATTCAAGTGTTGTCTACCACCTACTTGCTAGAAACTGTATTCAGCTTCTGTCTAGAGAATAGGACAATACCCAAAACATGTATCAAGATGCAAGAACTGATGGAAGTCTTTTCCCCTGTTGCTGCTTGGAGAGCAGAAATTGAGGAGTTTGAAGAGATAATCAGTTTTACCAGTCATCAAGATATAATTTCATACTGTTGCCATGGTTTTCTCATTCTTAGTATCTCCTCTTGACCAAAATTCTTAGAAGACATTTAAGGTTTTACAGATGGACTCCTGCAGGAAAAGGTGTCATCCTGTTTTCTCAATGCAATCCTGTTATTTACACAAAGTACATGTGAAAAATGTTTCCTTCAGCACAGTATCATAGAATGCTAAGGGTTGGAAGGGACCTCCAGAGATTACAGGCTCCAACTTCCCTGCAAAGCAGGACCATTTAGGGCAGGTCACACAGGAATGTGTCCAGGCAGGTTCTGAAGATCTCTAGAGGAGACTCCACAACTTCTGTAGGCTGCCTGCTCCAGTGTTGTCACCTTCACAGTCAAAAAAGGTTTTTTTTTCATGCTGAGATGAAATTTTCTGTGATTGAGTTTACATCTATGAGCCCTTGTCTTATCACAAGGTATCACTGAAAAGAGACTGGCTCCATCCTCCTGACAGCCACCCTTCAGATATTCATAGACGTTGATAAGATCCCCTCTCAGCCTTCTCCAGAATAAACAGAGTATTTGGCCCCATTTGCTAGTATCTAAACTTCTCAGGAAGAAAAATAAGCCTAAGCTAAATTTTATTAAGCAACACCTGTACACTGTACTGCTGAGTTGATTGTCATAAAATTGTCAGGGCTAGAAGGGACCTCAAGGATCATCTAGCTCCAACCCCTCTGCCATGGGCAGGGACACCTCACAGTAGATCAGGTTGCTCAGAGCCCCTTCTAGCCAGGCCTTAAAAACCTCTGGAGATGGGGCTTCCACTGATTAAAGAGCATTGTGTCAATGGAATTGTTCACTCAATGTGTAAAACTTGCTATAACAAAAGGATGGAACAGTAGCTTTGACAACTTTGCAAGCACCAAGCATGTGCTTTTGCAGCAGCCTTTCTTTCTTCAAAATCTGCCAGGGAAATGTGTATAATTGGCATGTAAAAAATTCTGGTCTGCCACTATGCTACAAGTGACAGCATCAAACAGCACAAGCACAGGGTGGGAAGTTTTGCATCTGTTTGTTTACAAAGAGATTAACTCAGCTTTGAGTGTACCTCTGCAGCTCCCTCCACAAGTACTTGTGTCAAAAAGTCTTCAGAAAACTATCTTTATGCTGGCTAAACTCTTCTACAGTCAGTTTTCCTAAGGAGGCTATGTTTTCACAAAAGAAAATAATTACAGTCCAGTAAAAAAGGTATTTCTCTAGAAATTAAATGTGTGGAATTGCCACCAACACTTAAAGCATTCTGGGCAGAGTTGTTAATAGAAGCAGTATTAGGCCAACTTAAATTCTCGTAAATCTTCCTTTCAGATTCTGCTGTTGCACTTCATTTGCCCCAGCTCCACTCATGAAATGATGGCACAAACAGAACCTGGAAGTTTGTGGACAATTCCAGCTTAGAAGAGACAGTCACCAAAAGAAAGACTGAACATACAATTACGTTTTCCTATTCAGCCTTTCAATGTCCTCAGGTAAGGTGGCACTCCCACAACACACTGGCCACAGGAGCTAGAACAATCTGTTCTTATGTCCCTACCTTGTCTCTGCACATTTTCTCCATTTCTCATACAGTGGCAAAATTCCTGATCTCCACAATCCTTCCAAATGTATTATTTGGCAAGTCCTTTCCATCATGTTTGTCTTAACCACTCCTCTGTTCTGTGAAACATGATGAGTGCTCAGATCAAGTATTTTTAAGATACAGACCCATATTCTTTGCTGGCTCTTAAGAGCTAAGGAGAAACACAAACAAGGAAAAGAAAAAAAGGGTATTTCAGCTGTGTGCTTGTTTACTGGAAACATTCACTGGGACCCGAACAAGAATTTTCACAATGAAGCACAATGGCAGTCCAAAGTATAACACTGCACGTGACACAGATTATAAGGGTGATAAAAAAACAAAGAAAAAACTGCACACAGTACTGCCATGTGTTGTCTTTATGTCTGTCAAATGACAAAAAAAAAATAAAGATACACTAAAGTCTTCTGAAAATAAAGTTTAATATAAATACAAAGCCAACAGAACTAAATTCTTTAAACTTCTAGACTAATTTCTGAAGAGGACTGTCTCTTCATTTACAGTTTGCATTTTAAAAATAAAAGTACAAGAAAATTCCATTATCTTGCAGAATGGAAGAAAGTATTAACTCAATAGTAAAAGTTGTATTCTCAGAAGACAGTTACAGAAACACACATTAGCATGCTGGTTAGTTTTTTCCCCCTCCACCCTAAAACACCCTTAAAAACAATTTTCTAAAAATATCATTTAAACCAGCACTGTAACACATGACTTGAAATGCCCCAAGTCAGTAAAAAGCATATTGCACTTTACTCATATTGCTGTCCTGAGAACCTGAGAGAAAAGACAAACTGAGAACACTGCCTTCAAACAAGTTGAGTGGTTGCATATATCAAAATAAAGTTTCACATCTGCAGAAGTCCATTTCTAGTAAATCCCTATGTTAATAATAAAAAAAAAGTCTATACAGTGTGGGGTTTTTTGATCATCCTTGGTTTCAGTTGAGGAAGAAACCTTTGGATATGAGACAGTAGGTGTGTGTCTCACTGCAAAGAAACAACAGATCATCAATTTCCCCAGCTGTGTTTTCCAACCTAATCATGCTAAGATGATCATAGAATGGCTTAGGCTGGAAGGAACCTTAGAGATCATCTACTCCAACCTCCCCACCATGGGCAGGAATGCCTCTCCACTTAACTTGGCTGCTAAAGGCCTCATCCAGCCTGGCACTGAACACCCTCAGGGAAGAGGCATCCACAACCTTGCTGGGCAGCCTACTGCAGTCTTGCCACCCTCGTACTGAAGAGCTTCTTCCTAAGATCCAGTCTGAACCTACTCTCCCTCAGCTTCAAACCATTCCCCTTTGTCCTGTCACAGGACACCCATTCCAGAAGTCCCTCTCCAGCCTTCCTGTAGGATCCCTTCAGGTACTAGATGGCAGCTATAAGGTCCCCCTGGAGTCTTCTCTTCTAAACACTAAATCAGCCATGTAGCACTGCAATCAAACCTTAATTTAACAGTTTCCTATCTTTGCTGCCATTAACACCAGTTCCTCTGCCCTGAACCTGAACTACTGCCACATGTCATTCTGCCAAAGAAGATTAACTGAAGGCAATGAACCAAGACGTTTTCTTCAAGTAACATTACATCCCCAACAAAGCTCATCAACAATTCAGCTAACAATAACCTCCAGTCTCAAACGCAGCAGCATGTTAAAGATCTAAGAGATGGTTAAAGTTTTGTTTGTCTTTCTAAAATACTTGAATGTAGAGTGATGTTCTGTTGAGCAGCACCACATTTAGATTCCAAGAGAACTTCCAAGTCAAAAATGAATTGTTAGTCTTTTGGCCTGTGGTGCTTGTTTGTTTTCCTTTCAGTCTACAATCTTACTCCAGAACTATCACTCCTTCCTCCCAAAAACGGGAAGTGCTCTACACGTAGATTTCCGCATTAATGAAGCTCACATTTAATAGGCACCAATCTCAGTGTATTTCAGTAGTATAAACTGCTGCTGTTCCAGTGACACATCATTGGAGAGGAGAGCACTCTGTTTTCCAACAACATCCCCTAGGTACATTGCTTCTCGGCCAGAGATTCAACAAATGCTCCAGCCTGAAATTACTCTTCAACTCAACTTTCAGCCAACTCTGACAAGTCACTAATAGGACTAACAGGAAGTAATCTCCACAGAGTTTCTATGCAGATGCCTCTCAAAGTGACATTAAGTGAGGTATATTAATAAATTTCTTTCTCTCATTAAAAGCCAAAGGCACAACTTTTGGCAGAAGGCACCCAGGTTCCAGTGATCAGTGGATACAGATGAACATCCTCTGAATGAGGAAGTAATGAGGATTCTGCTCCTTTGTGATTTCATTTGGATACATACATTGCATCCTGTGCAGAGTCTCTTCTTCAGTTTCACAGCATATAGCTGGTTGGAACAGACCTCCAAGATCATCCAATCCAACCTCTGATGCAGCACTGAAGGGTCAACACTAAATCATGTCCCTAAGCGCCAAGTCCACACACTGCTTGAATGCCCCCAGGGATGGTGACTCCACCACTGCCCTGAGCAGACCATTCCAATGTCTGGCAACCCTTTCAGTGAAGGAGTATTTCTTAGTATCCAGCCTAAACCTCTCCTGGCACAGCTTGTAACCATTTCCTCTAGTCCTGTCACTTGTCAAGGAGAAGAGGCTGGCCCCCTCCTCCCTCCAACCTCCCTTCAGGTAGTTTTCCTCCTGTCAACATTTATCCGTCTAAACACCCAGCTGCATATGAGTGATGACCACTGAAGAAACTGCCACCATAAGGTGTGGAAATGCAATGTCTGGGCTCTGTTCCTAATGCCACCTGCACAGCAATGGGCATTTGGATGGGCAGAGTCTGGGCAGGTGGCCGAAGACTGGCCTGAAGAGCTGCGTAGGAGTGCACTGAGCTGTCAGCGCTCCCAGCAAGGAGACCACTGTGCCTGTGGGCCTGTAAGGAGTCACGGTATGCAGAGCACAAATCTTGCACTGGTGACTGGAACTGGGAAAGCATAGCTGAATGCTGGGCTAAAGGGTGGTAACTGGATTGCTGGAAGAGCACTTGAGTAGTGACTTGATGGCTCAGATTTCCCGCTGCTTCCTGTTCTTGATGTTGAATTGTTGCTTGCTTTTTCATTTTACTGGCTTCTTTGATGCCATTCTCATAATATCTGAAACAAATAAGTAAGATCTATCAAAACAGAGAAGTTCACAGTGCTTGCATCTATCCCAAAGTTTTCACCAGGCAGACTGTATCATCAGCTTTTTGGCCTTAGTTGTGTATGATAATCTTCAGTTGCTTTCACAGTTAATTTCTAATGATCCTGCTGCAATCTTCATAAACTAATAACAAGTTAATGGATCATTTTGCATCTCAAGTATGGCTTTGGCAGGTTAAGTACACAATACAAAACCACTTTGAAATAGTCACTTTCAGAGCAAATTTCTGTTAGATGTTAGGAAGAAAATTTTTCACATTTTTGATAATCATGAGAATGAAGAAGCACTGGAACAAGTTATCCAGAGAGATTAGAACTGACATTGGAGACAGTCAAAGCTTGACAACATCCCAAACATTCTAATTTAACTTCAGCTGGCTCTGCTTTAAGTAGAACTTCAGAAGGTCCAGCATCACTCCTAACCTAAATCATTACCCAATTATTTTTTTCTGATTTTCTACTAAGGCTGTATGTGTTCACATACTAGGCCTGGGATGTCCCTTATTAGGGAAAAAAAAAAAAAAAGGAAAAAAAAGAGAATAGTTCTGAAATGTCTCCATACATTTTCTTGAAGTCAGAGATACACTGGTGTCTCTGCACCAAGTGTGTTGCAGGTACAATGAGAAGACAAAGGGAGAAAGACTTTCATTGTAAAGGCTCTCATCTCATCATACAAACAACAAGTACAAGAGAACATACTGAACACCAAATTGTGCCCTCCATTCTGCATGGCAAATACTGCTAAAATACAATATTTGAAGTGAACTGGGTTGTTTTTTGTTTTTTTTTTTAAATTCCTCTCCCCAAACCGAAGATGGAGATTTATGTAGTTTTGTAATATCTTAAATCTAGCTAAATGATTACTTAAAATAAAAGAGTATTAACATCTTTCTAAGAGCACAAGCAGGTTGGTTTCTTTCAAATCTTACATGAGCATCATTTCAATGCATTGGGCAAGATGTTCCCAGGAATAACATGTTAGCAATTCAAGCTGTGTTGTCCAGACAGGAGAAATCTGCATACAAATACGTGACGCACACACACAAGCTGCAGCAATCAGAGATGGACGAAAATGGAGAAAGGTATGATCTGCAAAAGAAAAAACAGAAGCAATAATTACATTCTTACTAATCACTACAGTGAGCCTGTTACGTGTATGCATGGCAAAGCAGGAAAAAAGTTAAATCCACAACTTCGTTCTACACATCTCAGAGTATTAACTCAAGACCAGAAAGTCTCTCAAAAATAGATGAAGCTTTCCTGAAGATCTCTTGTGTAATTATTATCAAGGCTTCACAGTAGTTTCTTTTGTTTCAGAAAAAGCAATGAAATAGACCAGGCTGAAATTTGTAGGCTGGTCTCAACCAAAGTTAGGTATTGACAATCCCACACATATTTGTATTAATGCTGAACCTGGCTTATGAGGGTGCAGGAATTCACTGCATCTCATATGGGCAGGTATTGGAAGCAATGGTGTAAAGAAAATCATTAAAAGCATTGTCACTCTTAATGTGTCTCGCAGGACAGGACCCTTTAAAAGCTACTATTGAAAAAAAGTAGCATTATATACTGAATTGCATAGTGCCATAACTGTCACAAATGGGATAGCATGATGTCGTGGTAGGCCTAAACAGACCAAGTGGGCCTGTAAATGTCCTGGCTTGCCCAGGCATGTTCCCCTGCTCCCCCTCTATCTGTGCTGGGGGTGGTGGCCACAGGAAAGGGGACAAAAGCCCCAGCTTCACCTAATATGGGCAAACTGCCATCCCAATTGGCTAATCTATGTCCAAAGGCCCATCAGTCTCGGGCTGAAATGGATATAAAGGATGAGCAGGTAGCACATTAGGTTCTCTCTGATATTGTGCTCTCTGCCTGCTGAGGCTCTGATGCCTCCACGCGGTCGGCCTGCACAGCCAGCGTGACACCGTGCCCAGACTGCACAGCGAAGACGTCTGCCTGCACATGAGAGCCTGCTGCCAAGAGAGCCAGGACCAGGTCAGAGATTGTCTGCCTCATTTCTGAAGCATCCAGGAGCCTGTGGAAGCTCCAGAGCCTCCAGCAGCTTTCGGCCCGGCAGCAGCCCCGCCACATGCTTTGGGTATTGTCCCATAATATTCTGTGAGTAAATATTTCAAGCCTCTTGTAATCACTGATTGCCTTGTGCCATAAGCAGAAAGGAGCTTCCTGGGTCCATCCAGTGGCTAAGCAGGATAACTAACTGCAAGCGGTGTAAGTGACCGCACAAACCTTCTCTGCCAGTAAAAATGTTTGCTTATGCTAGTTGCCTTTAAAGTGTTCCAGTTTTGCCTGTTCCCTGTATGTATAAATTTCCAACCGTGAGTTTTTGAACCTTGTATATAAGTTTTGTGGTGAGATTTGATGTTAATAAACAGTTTTCATAGTTATTAACAATCTCTGCCTGGACATCAAAATTAATATCATTATTAATATTGAATCCTTTCATTACATATGAATTACCATCAGTCTCACCAATTAGCATTCTAAACTGAACAAGAAAAAAAAATCTCACCTAGAAATTTCTGAAAAGAGGTAAGAGGCTTCTGCACAAGGAAGAGACTTTGTGTCATTTCCCACCTGAAATAACTGCAGAGAGAAACCATTCTGCACAGATAATTTTGTACAATCAATATCATGACAGGTTTTAAAGCCCTTGCTTCTTTCAGATTTCCTCCTTTTGCCAAATGGCAGATCATTCAAGCATAAACTAAGACTCTTACCTTGCACTGAGAAATCAAGGAAATAATATGCATATTTCTGTAAAAAATCCTTGATTTTGGTCAGTGAGGTGATGGGCCAGCCATTGTGAAGGTCATTCTCACCAATGGACACATAGAGGTAGTAGTCAATGTAGTGTGCTGGTGTTGGTAGACAGAGATTCCAGCTGAAGTTTTCCAAAAGCAGCATCTCCATTCTAAGCAAATCTTTCTTGTTCAACACCACATTCATGTTGTACATGTATGCCAGGTTATTTAAGTACTCCAGCTTTGGAACTTTATCTTCTTTTTCTTCAAATTTACCTGCCAGAAGACAGATTAGATTTATCACTGAGTGTCCAAAATCCAACAAAGAATACTCCCCAAACCAGATGTAATTACAAAAGGTGCTTTTTAAAAAGGGACAGGAAAGTGCAGTGACACAGGTAGAAAAGAAGGCAAGAGGCTTGTTAACATATTTCTATGCCCTTTTTTGGACTTTGTTTGTTTGTTTTTAATTGTTTGTATAGTATTGATATAACTGAGGCTATAATCTCATTAGGATTACAGATACTTTTTCTAACAATAACGAAGCAGTTTGCTGAAGGACATTCAGTCAAGTGTGAACAAAGAAAGCAGTATGGGGAAAATACAGCAAAGCAAGATCTAATATTGAGAAAAAAATCTCATTTGGGTATGGAAGCTAGATGTAGATGCTACATAAAGGAAGACATTAAAAACCCTTGGGCAACAGCACCTTTGCCCTTGCTGCTTCAGAATTTCTCTTTGTTCCTTCCTGTCTTGCAGGGCCTCGTTAGCCAAGGTCACTGAAAGGCTGTGAGTAGTACACTGTAACCAAGTGATTAGCATGAATAATTCCTCTGGGGTTAGGAGAGGAATTTTTAGAGTCCAGATAGCTGAGGAAAGCTGAGCCTTTTTCTGTGTTCTATTTCCCAGCCTACTGAAACAGCAGCAGTCCCTTGAATGACTCAGTTTTCACCAGCAGCTACAAATTGCTGTTGTTTTGTGTAGAAAAAAAGGATCTCACTGTATTCGCCCTTCTTTTATAAAAAACATCCAATGTCAGGTTTGAGGATTAGAGTTATTGGTAATAAAGCTTTTCTGCAAATTTAAGCAAGCAATTAAATCACACTCTTGGTTTACCAAGCAAAGTATGAATCTATCACTCACTCCTTGTTCAACGGCTAGCAACAATCACCAGTAATACACTTCTGGTACAGCTTAAAGAACATCCTTGTTACAAAATCCAAACACATAGCTACTTAGAAGTACTCTCTACTAATTTTTCCTCTTCAGTCATGAGAGCATATACTCCACAACTGATTCTTGCTTTGGTTGTCCATACAGGCCATTTGACAAGAGCAGCATGTCATATGGCTTCAGAGTATTCTCCTCAAATATGAAAGCAATTAAAATAACTATTGCACTAGAAAATTATTTTCAAAAGAAGACCTTGCTATTAATTTAGGATAGAAATTCCATCCAAAGTTTCCAGTGTATGAAAAACCTGACAATATTTTGAGCTATTAGCAGCTTAAGTGTCTTTTTAACACATTTTAAAATTTATTTTCCATTATTTAATCTGTTCAGGTATCATGGACATGAAACATGTAATATAGCAGCCACCTCATCATAAAAAGGGCATAACAGTGACAATGGAAAACAAAATTCATCCATCATATAAGATCCATCATACCAGATTCAGTTTTTACTCTGCAGTTTCAGAAGTACAAGCGTCTTACAACACAGCCTGAAGAGCACTTCTGATACAAAACTATGCAACTTCCTACAGTAATGCTCTGCAAGAAGTTCCAATTACTGCATTTGCAGTAGCAGGCAAGCAATTAGTGTTTTTTATTCTTTACTACAATGAGACTCCAGGCTGATACTCCTGACTTAGTCAATCTTTTACTACAAACCATAAACACCCCGCCTATACATAGTGTAAGTTGTCTTCCATTTCATATAATTTTTAAAGTAGCAAACTAAACACATGCATTCCCACTTACTATAAAGTGGCTTTTCCTGACTTGCATCCCTTTGAGCTACACATACCAAAAAAGAGTATTCTTACTGATCACTAAGATGACCCTGATAGTAAACAGAGCTTTCACGCTCCTAAAAGTCTCCAAACTGAGCAAACTTCATCTATACAGGTTAATTAGGTATTAATTTTGTCCAAAGCTGCATTGGTTGAACTTTCAGTGGTTTGTTTCTACATGCTGGTTGGAAAGCTGCCTTTACAGTAATAGGCCTTTTTCCCTTCCTGTAAGGAATTAATTCCAGGTCGGGATGTATACATGCTAGTGCATAGCTCTGACCTTAATTTTAGAAAGACCCTCACATTTGTTACCTCACTAGACTCAGGCTTGCTCTTTCAAGCAAAACTTTTTTTTTTAACAGGCAGAAGTTGCAAAATATTTCCCTCTAGTGTTATCACAGGGCAGTTTGTGAACTTCCTTTTGCTTCACAATTGCATAGAGGGGGCTTAAAGGTGCATTTTACTGCAGTCATTTTTACAGAAGAGAAATCTTGAAAACAATATGAATTCCAGCATCACCAGGGACCTACAAGAAAGCCCAGATGGGACTTTCTACAAGGCCTTGTAGTGCTAGGATGAGAGGGAATGGATTTAAGTTTGAACAAGGTAGATATAGACTGGGTATTAGGAAGAAATTCTTTACAGTGAGGGTGGTAGACCTTGGAATAGGTTACCATGGAGATTGTGGATGCCCTCCACCTGGAAGTGTTTAAGGCCTACAAGCGGCCTGGTCTAGTGGAAGTTGTTGACACCTGTGGCAGCGGAGAGTTGGAACTAGATGATCTCTAGGGTCCTTTCCAACCTAAACCATTCTATGAGTCAACACACCCATTAAGTACTCTGAGAAGCAAGTTTTCCTTTGGTCCCTGTATAAGAAACCTCTGATTTGCAAGGGACTGATTATGCCCAGATCACAACAGGGTCACAGATTGTCCAGGGACAGATCTCTGGCAGAGGCTGCAGGTTACACAGATCTTGTCTACTACCAACTCTTCCTTGGAACTACACTCTTCCAGTCTTGGCACTTCCTTCCAACCTTAACACCCCCTGATCTTCTTTGTCTCCTTCCACTGACCCGGTTTCTGCTGCCAAAACTTCCTCTGCACATTAACATATAATGTGTGGTGCAAGCTATGCAGCTGAGCAGTTTATTAAGAGAATCTATGATTCTATGATTAACAGACTGCTTTATGCCTTCACTTGGACTTACCCCAAGTAGGTGGAAGCTGTTAACACAGAAAATAGCACATGATATACATGGAAAACAGCCATCTGCTCAGAAAAAAAATTAAAAGGAAAAAAAAAGTTAAAAAGCTTTAATAGACAGCAGCCAACTTACTTGCTAGGAGAAAACAGGCAAATGAAACGATGTGCAGTTGCTTGACAGTGATATCATAGCGATCCATGAAGAGGTCCAACAAATAGATGGCAAGATGCCGGGCTGTAGGGCACAGACTGCAGTGGCTGCTGAGGACAGTCAAGAGATCAATGAAGTATCTGCGCATCCCAATCTGTGGAGAGTGAGCCTTATAAGCGGGCAACTTAAGTTCCTGTGGGAAAAAAAAAAAAAGGAGGAAAGAGAAGTACTGAAACAAACACCATTTCAATGTCTGAATCCCAAAGCAACTCCACCACCTGCAAATGCTTATTAGCTACAGCACTATGATTGACGCAGAAGTCAGGGCTGGATTACTACGTGTTTTGACAGTCAGTCAACTTGTAATGCTTCAGTCATCCACACACTTTCTTCACAAGCATTGAACACGTGGTCAAACATTGCAAATCACTATTTAAGATAGGAACAAAGGGCTGTTGCTTTCTACAGAACACCACGACCTTGCCCATGAAGGCTGTTCCTGAAGGACTCCTTTTTAATTTTGTTCACCTAAACTGGGCTGTTAAGTAAGGTTTTTACAGTTTCATAGACAAAAAATGTTTCTCTGATCTTGTCACTTCCTCGGTTGCCCAAGTGACTACATCCTGTTCCAAAAATGTAGGTCTTTAGAATAATTAAAATCTACCTAACATTTTTCAAAGCTCACATGATGCATGGCTGCAGCAAGAAACAAAAGTAGATAATAACAAGAAAAAAACCTGACTGTGGGAGAATTAAGACTTTTCTGATTATAGCAACTGCCAGTATTTTCTGTAGTAACATATTCCAGGAATATAAAAGCTGATTATTGAACTGATGGACTGTATTTCACATGTAATATACAGATTTTCATTTTAAAGACAGAATTATCTAAGCTGGGTTTTGTGTTTGGTTGGGGT